>JASSUY010055298.1:0-97114 GCA_032466535.1 Forpus xanthops
GAATGGGTTGCCCAAGGAAGTTGTGAATGCTCCATCACTGGCAGTGTTCATGGCCGTATTGGACATAGCCTTGGGTGACATGGTTTATTGGGAGGTGTTCCTGCGAATGGCAGGGGGTTTGGAACTGGATGATCTTAAAGTCCTTTCCAACCCTAACTATTCCATGATTCTATGATTCTATGAGTGAGTGAGCTACGTGGCTGACTGGACTTAAACCACAACACACCTCAGTAGTCCAGAACTTGCTGTTATTTCATGACATAATATGTCCCAAGAAAAAGTCTTCCTTTATTCTGTATGTTAGCCCAGAGTTTGATCATCTGCATCTTTTTTAAGGTCTCCAATGATATGTAGGATCCTTTAGTGCTTGTAAAGCAGTGAGGGTGGGTGCCCTTTCATAAACTTTGAATTTCCACCCATGCATCTACTGACATTGGCATTTATTTTTGACTGCTGCTAGTTCAAAGGGAAGACCTGGTCTGGGTTTCCTCAATGGTAAATATTGCATAGCCATAGCTACCTTCATCATTAGCAGCATTCAATGTTTTCTGCAGTGTTCTGGTTTATATTCAGCATTTCTTTTCCATCAGCATTTGGGTAATCTGCATCCCAAGCCTCACCTTTAAGAAATTTTAACACTATATCTCTAGGTTGCATCACCTTCCGGAAGTAAAAAGCAGTGAATGTGTTACATTTATTTAGTTTATTACAAAAATCCTTCCACAATCCTAATGGTTGCCTAGATCTTTTGGGAAAATCCCTGCTCACACAGCACTCAAACTGCAGGTCTGTATATGTTGATGGTACTCCATCACATTGATCAGTGTTCACGCCAGCCTTCTGAAGATGGGGACCATGGAAAACAAAGTAAAATCCTGCATTCAAGTGCTGAGAGATGTCCTTTTGGGAAGAACTATTCAAATGAGGTGCACACGGACCAGAAATACCGGAATGGGGCAGAGGCCAGGGAGCAGTAGCCTGTCCCTTGCAAGAGAAAGCATCAAATAATGAGTTGGTTATGGGAGAGATAAAAGAAAAGCTGACCTCTGCGATAAGCATGGAGGTGGTGGGAATGCTGAAGCAAGGAGGTAATTATCACAACTCTCCAGGATGAAGTGGGTACAAGAGCTAAGGTAGCTGAGCAGTGAATCTCAGCAGCAGAAAAAAATGGATCGTGCACAGCTGCAGGGGTTACTGCTAGAGACTGTATCAGAAAGAAGAAAAATGGATATTGCCTGCAGAGGGACTCGGCACTTTATTGGGCTTCCAGGAGAAGTCGGCTCCAGCGTATGCAGGAATTCCTGTGAAGATGATTTCCCAGCTACTTTAGATTCACTGCAAACAGGTTTCAAGTGATAAAATTCTTTGGGGGATATGGGTTATAATGAATGCTCTATTTTAGAAGAGGAAACAAATAGTGCAATGTTGCAATGTTTTAGCAGGGAGAAAGCCATTGTTTCCAGATTTGTATTAATGATACGGAGTAGGAGGAGGATGAAGAGATGACAGCATTTGTAAATGAGGGAAGTGATCAAAGATCAACGGCAGTCCCAGGAGGAAGGGTGAGAGCAGTTGGAAAATACTAAATTTCAGCTCTGATTCTTGTATTTCTTAGGATATTTTATGAATCTATTATTTTTCTCATAGTTTTCTGGGCACCTCAACGTAAGACAGTGCATTGAGCCTGCATACCTCTATTATTTGGTCAGCAGTTATATCCAGCTTCAGCTGCTAACAACGATGAGCCTGGAGTCAAGAGAGACAGCAATGCTCATACCTTGTGAGAGATGGCCAGCTGAAGTTGTTTCAAGACTCCTGTCATGAGCACAGCTCTCACCGTGTGAATGATTTTGGGTATTACTCACAACTTGTAAGAACAAAGTGAAGAAGATCATTTGAGCTGCATTTTTAAATACAGCCACATGAACAATGCTTTGGAAGGAAAATAATTCCTGTCAAGAAGCATTTATATGGAGCACCAGGAAAAAAAATCCCAAGATCTGCTCTGGAGATCTAGATCTGTAGGCAAAAAGATGTAAAGTAGGAAATCCCAAAACACAAAAAGAATTATGTTGCTCAACTAACATTATATATCTTGCATGATAATAATTACAAACAGATGCAGCTTTTGATAGTTTGCAGATTTATTTCTCTTCTCTACTTAGTTCAGCTAAAATTCGTACAGTATTCCCCTTCATTTGTGGAATAATTGACTTGTTCTGATGATATCCCTGGGTTATGATCTCAAGCTGAGTGCAATCTCTCAGTTGAAGCCGGATGTCTCTGTGATAGCGGCACTGTGATTTCATCACATCTTACTGGGTTCAAAAATTGCTGCTGAGATGCAATCACCTGGACTGTGCGGAAAGAGACGCCAGAGGAGCAGAGGGGTTCTTTGCAGCCTTTATGGTGGCTGAAACAACAAACCATGTGACTCTCCCCTTTACACAATGTCTGTAGTGATGCCAAACCCTAAAGTTTTGGAGAAACAAAAGTCCTGAAGAATTGCATGTCAGGGAACAGCAGGAGAAGACTTTCTGTTTCTAAAGCTACACAGGCTCTTTGGAGCGACCTGCTTCTCTATGACTGCTGTCTGGGCTTCCCGTTCTTCCTTACCTTCACCTGCTCCATTGCCTCATCTCTATTTAAGAGAATTTCAGCTATTGACATGTTCTTTGTGTGAGTCTGTTGACTTGTTTTGTGAGGCCTTTTGACGGCTTGGTGCAGCATTAGCTTTGCTGTAGTTGGGTTTGCTGCTGGGCTCCTCCTCAAGAAAAGCTCTTGTGTCTACATCATATCCTGGTACCTGCAGGACTGTCTCTAGTTGAATATGTACCCCCAAATCTCACTCGTCTTGATCAGCCTTTCTGTATTCTCCTTTGCATGAGTACAGACCTGGAGGAGGACTCCCCTGTACCATGGAGTGAGTAACTTGTCTTACCTCTGAAGGGGCAGGTAGATGCCACGTTTTTCAGGCTTTTCATGTGACAGAAAATACCTGTTTGTGTATACAAGCTGAGTCACCTTCTGCCTGCAGTTGTAGTCCTTGTCATACATCGTCTCAAGTGTTATTCTTGGCAGTAAAGTCTCATCCAGCTCTGCCTCTTCACCCTGGTGATCATGCACTTTGGTTTCTCATCTTTATCAGAATGGGCAGCTTTGTGCTCAAAAACTGCTTTTGTTGCTTTCTGTTTGTGTTGGGCATTTTTTGATTGGGAAATTGTGTTTGCCTGTGGACCATGAGGTTTGGTCTGTATCTTGCTGCCTGGTTTTCCTCAGCAGCTGTTCCCAAGCAGACATGGGAGGTCATCTCTTGTGTGTTTGAAAGCTCACGAGAAATACTAATTGGAAATGAGATACTAAGGTATTACATGTGCACAAAGAGTTAGAAGAGAACATAGTGGCATTTATAATGTTCCATACAGGTCTTAAGTATAAATGTTTCCATGTGTTAAACAAGTGCTACCTTAAACCGTTCAATCACTCTGTATAGGCTGCAGCTCACTCAATAGTAAAGGTTAGGCCTGTTGCCAACCTCTCCTTAGTAGACAACACAGGATTGCTCCATCATAATCACTCTTTTCTCTCATGCTGCTAATTTCCACCCTTCTTGGTCAGGCTCTTTTTCCCCAGCAGAGCAACTGGTAAGCAACCAGTACCTTACTTTGATTATTAGCCTCAGTTCATGTAGTCTTTGCCTGTAATAAGGTGCAAATCTAACCATAAGTAGATCTTCAAGAGCTATTCTCTATGGATGGCATACAGAAAAGTCATGGATGATTTGGGCCAGGCTCTCATGGACACCTTGTCTGGTCCTGTCAGTAGAGCTACACCAGGGAAAAGTTTGGCATGTGCTGTAAAAACTAAACTTTGGCCTAGCCATGAGAGAAGCAGCTGTTCAAAAAGCCTGGTGATGAAGTCAAATGAAGTCATTTCAATATTGACTGAAATGTTTCATTTTATCTGCACTGACTGCTATGAACATATTTTCCTCTCAATTACAAGCAGTGGGATAACCCAGGTCAAATATCAACCAGATGGACTCTCCATCCTCAGCTGCCCTCTAAGGGCAGGGCGACAGGACAAGCCTTAACACAGGCCATCATCCCTATGGCCTTACACCTTTGCCCTTGGACACAGGGGGAAAATGAACCAGATGCAATTGGCTGGTGATTTAGTTTTCAACCCAGAGGAAGTCGGAGTCTCCATTGCCAGAAGTCAGTTAGCCGCCAGCAGTTATTTGTGTGAAGACTTGCCTAACATCTCCTGGCTGACAAACTGCATTATATGTCTGTCCCTGTGCCCAGGAGTAAGCATCCCAGTTTTTACCTCAGTACGCTGTGACATATATAGCCAAAATTGCAAACTTCTTGCGGTGGTGGTCTCCCAGCTAGGTTCAAGACAGAGCTGATGTCAGGAACCTGCCTGTTGAAGAAGGGGAAGGAGCTCTGTCTCAACTACTGATATTTGGGCAACTTGCTGACTCCAGAGCCCTGAAAAAATTAGCTTAGCAGCAGGCAATATCCGAGCCAAGAAAAGGCAGATCAGCAGCTGCTGGAAGCAGAAACTCCTTCGCAAGTTCTGGTCCTCTCTGTTATCACCCAAGCTGCTTTCCTGACTTTTAGCAACAGCTTTTTGTTAATTAGGTCATGCGTGGCCATTGTATGTGAAGTGCTACACGATCCAGTAGGAACAGTGTTTTGTGCTGGAGTCTTTTCACTTCTTAAGTCTCGCATTTTCTTTGCTCTCCAGGTTATGCTGAGACAGAAGGAGGGACTTGGAAGATTAACCTTTCGCTGGCCACAATTCTTTCCCTCTTATCATAGAGGATTCGGCAACCCTCCCCCCTCCCATCCAGCCTATCTGTCTGAATTGCTGAAAGCATAATGCTCCCATATGAGAGATAAGTAAGTGAGCTCTCTTTCTTTTCCATAGGGATGAACTATAGAGTATGCAGATTATTAGGAGAAGAAAATAATATCAGAGAAAGGTGGCTTTCTTAAAAGGCATCGGTAGCATTAGTGTCATGTGTGAAACACCCATTTGTGACAACTGTACAGATCCTTCAATGGAAAATTGTGCCGTGCTACCTTTTAAAGTATGAAATGCTAATTTTGGATTTACAGTTTTTGAACTGGAGGGCTGCATTTTGCATGGAATTTTGTTTAATTTCTCAGTGAAAAAAGGCATTTGAAACACAACTGCCTACAGCCAACTGTCAACAAAAATCAACTGTAATAACACGCAGCCTGTCACTGATTTATGTGGTGATGTGGTAATCTTCTCAATTTAGCTGGATATTTCTTCTTCATACCAAATAGCTGAAAGTCTTGCTAGACATATATGAATATCAGGAGGTACTATTAGGAGGATAATGGGGCAAGATTAAAGAGGTGTTCACTAGTTCAAAGTGCCAGTTAAAGAGACAGGGAATTGAGAGGTGCAGATATATATGGCCCATTGGTATAAGTGAACTTTATATTTTCAGAGTTGCTTAAGATTTGGGAGACGGCATATTGAGATCCATCTGCCATGAGAGCATCTTTCTAAAGGGAAACTGGGGGGAGCAGCTATACACATTCCCCCCCCCAAAAAAAAAAAATCTGCTTTTGTTTAGCACGGGATGGGTTGAAAATCTTGAAGATGAAGCAAATGAGTATGGGTGATGTTAGGGCAAAACAGGGTGCTGAGACTCTTCACTCTTTTCTCTGAAGGTCTGAGCTTTGGACACGGTCACTTTGCACCAGGCTGTGTCTCAGCAAGAACTGGCAAGTAAGATATCACACGCTGTGTATTACAGCTAAGAAAAGTAATTGGCCTCTCTTAAAGAGCTAGAACTAATGCAGACAAAACTATGCTGCAAGACTTGAGCTGCAAATAAAGAGACAAGTTTTTGTTTTACAAAAATGTATAATTTACCAGGCATTTCATTATGCTGTGTAAAAAGGCAAAAATGATAATTGAAAATAAATGTGGCTGCCTAGCTACAGTATATGCTGCCAGCGTTACTGTAAATAGAAGCTCTTTCTTGCTGAAGATAGTTGAAATTTTGATGCAACTTCTGTCTGCAGATTTGTGTAATGTATCTCGTTAAATTTTTTTCAGTTTGGGTACTTGTTGCAGAGAAGCAGGCAAAATGTGAGGCTCTGTCTGTGTATTTCTGTATTTAGGGGTTTATACAACTACATTCATTATTAACACCATACTCTGCAGATGCACACATCTGTGGAGTCTGAGGGAAGATGCATGTTGGTGAGTGTATTTCAGGGTAGGCAAAGTACATCAGATACCTTCAAGGTTGCCAAAGATATTCCATGGTCCAAGGAACATGGTTATGAATGCACATATACCAAAGTAATGTTGTCGAGTTATTTTTCCCTGAAGCAAAGGGTACTTTGAACTGCCATTTTTCATAGGCATCATGCAAAGATGGGACTACTTGGAGATGCTGAGAATTACTGAAGAAGGAGAAAATGGGCCCATGAATTGTCATCGCTTCTGCTCTGAAAGCCTCTTTCTGCCTCCCCCCATCCTTTGGGTAAGTGCAATTTGCCACAGACATGTTGTGTATCTGTGTCCTAATGTCTACCTGGTTCTTTTTACACTCAAAAGGGGAATCTTTTCCTGAGGGATTTTTTCGGGGGAAAAAAAAACCCTCTCCTGCATTGAGATATTTTCCTCTGAGACTTTTAATTTCTCAGCAGAGAGAGCAGCAAATGCCTTTAGGATCACTTCATGGTGTCTGCTCGTGTCCTGCAGCAGGAAAAGACTGCAGGTTACCCAAGTTATGACTGAAGCTACCGAGTTACCATTAGCTGTGGAATTAAGCTAAAAAAGGCAAAGGTAAGAGGCCTTCCCCTGTCAGAAAGAGGCTTGTTACCACCAAAACGGCTTTAGAGGCCACTGAGGTAGGGTCAGACAGAAACAGCAAATAAAGTGAGTTGCTTGTTGGAGCTCCCATACCACAGATCCCCCAACAGGATGGATGCAATGGGAACACCATGGACCAAGCACTGGGAAATAAACCGATCAGAAGGAGAATTATACTTACATGTGTGTGTTTAGATCCAGTGCTTAAAATTATCTTTTTTTTTTAAGATTTAGTTCCCATTTGGACTTTTTTTTTTTAATCTATAGACTCAGCTGGTCTGCATTGTTCAGATAGTCATGGTTGTGTTTGGATGGGTCAGGCCCTCTGAATTCACTTGGCCTTCAAGCAAAAAACTCATCATGAATAATGAAAGAAAAGGAAAATAATGCCTGAGAGAGAATGACTTTAAAAATGATTAATATCTATTCTTTCCCTCGTAATTTGCCTCCAGACTTTTCCCTTTTCAAAATAGCTTGCCATTAGCAGTTGAACTTTCAATAGTCAGTACTTCGATGGAACTGGTGCTCTGGAGCCAAAGAGAACATTATTATTATTATTATTATTTTATGAAATCAAGGTTCATTTTGATAAGTTCAAAGCCCCAGATAAATACAGGGAGGGAAAAGTTCTGCCCTCAACCACATCTAGTTTGCTCAAATTGGCCACTTTAAACATGGAAATGTTTGCCGGAGACATACTGAAATTCTTGAGACAATGGAGGTGTAAACACCGTTTTCAGGTTCCCATCCAATAACTATAAATAAGAACAGCAGGTCTTGTGCAGAGCATCACAGAGAGGATTTGTGGTGAGGAAGGAATAGGATATATCAAAGATGAAACTGATGGCCACGTGAGTAGCTCGGTGGCTCTCAGGGACCACCACTCAAGTTCCCAACGCTTTGTCTCAGGCGGATTTCCTTTCTCCAAAGGCTTTTATTAAGAGTTAGTTCAGGTAAATGCTGATAATAAACAAGTAAACCTGTTGAGACCCATGTCCACAATTTGCCAGGCAAGAGAAAGCTTCTCTGTGGCATTAAAGAGATCTAACAGCTGAAGAAAATATTGCATGTTTTAACCTTTATATTCAAAATAACAAGAAGAAAGCACTGCTTTTGCAATTGCATTTAGGTTCATTTCCAGCACCTCCCATCCCCAGGCTCTAAAGGCTCCCAGCTACCTCTCATTAAAGGAAACCCTTTCCTACAGTGCCCTGGCTAGGCCCCACTCCAGATCCCTGGCCATGATTTTGGAATAACCCAAAGTAGCTCCATCTACCCCCAAAGCAACTCCATTATGTAGGTTATGCTGAGTCAAGGCTGGGATGGATGTAGAGCAACTATAACCAATGAGCTGAAGGAAGTTAATTAGTATATTCCAAGCACCTGTGGAGCTCTTTCTACTGCAGTTTGAGCTTCTGTTTTCTCCTCCAGGCCACAGCTCTACTGTACCTTGTTTTACCTTCCATCTGAACATCTCAACCCAGCCACATAGATGTCATTCATTGTCTTGGCCTATTGTGAATTTCTGGTAAGTCATGCTATTCCTAAAGTCTTGCAGCTTTGTAGCATGACAGGACTTTAGGTTTTGGTGAGATGAAGAGCAGAGATAGTTTGATGGTTGTAGAGCTTGGAATTGCTCCTTTCCATGGCTGTTGCAAGGTAGAAGAGTTGCCTGATATGAAAGATGGTGGGTTTGTCTTTTTGTGGTAAGAACTTGGTAATTGTTTTAATTTTTAATCCTTTTACCCACATATATTTTTTTTCCCGTTACATGATTCTATTCTGTTGGCATGTTTAACCTTTACATACCTGTACACAATGTATTGCCTCTCTCATGGCACTTAGCTGATCATCTGTGGATAGCAGCCATGTTTTACAGGAATTGGTACTTTTTAAGAAAGTCAGACTTCTTTGATTTCCTGTCAAAATAGTGGATGATGATTTGGTTTGTAATGGCGAGATGTGCCAGTTTTGTAAGCATGATGGTCTGTGCAGTACACATTAATGGCCTTCAGTCAGGCAATGCTCCTATTGAGCACACGGGGTTTACCCCTGGTTAAAAGAGGGATTGCCCCAAGTTTTTGCTTTATCCTTTTCTTCGTGTGCCTGGTCCTGGAGGAGGGTTGGGAGAACAAAAGGTGAACCTTTTCCACCAGAGCTGTCATTTCAGCAGGATTAACGCAGGCTTCAGGTGTCCCAGCTAAATTAGTTGGCAATCTTGTGGTCACAGCTGAACTCTGTTACAACACTGAGGGGTAAAGGATGGCTGCAGAGTACTGAGGAGCTGCTAGAACTTTCTGTGCCTTTTGAATCAGGCTCTGCATTAATTATCTCTGCCTGTGCTAAGGGGTGGAAGAAGGCCTTTTAATGTATGCCAGGGGATAAAGCTACATGTGTTATCCACTGAAAGCATGGCAACCTCAGCTTAAATGGCTGAACCTGTATCAGGTGCCCCATTACAGGCACTTTAATGGCTCAGGGGAGCAAGGCTTATATGGCATAAACCCCCTCCCCAAAGAAAATCCCTCTGATAGCAGGGGTTTCACCTACAGCATAGAGCAGTCTGGGATATAAGACATAAAAACGTACTTGTATATTATCTGCAGATATAATTTAATATATGTTCAAATCCAAAGCAGGTACACCTGGGCTGCCTCCTTGCCATACATAAGTATTCTTTGCATGCGTGTGTGCGTTCCCTACAATCTACACTACACATTAATATGACAATCCATATATTGTGTTAGGATATGCTGTATGCAGACAATGCTCCAGGTACTGAATTTTTATATATATATATATATATTTTTTTTTTTTTGTAAACCCTGAAATATGGCTGATATGGTCCACTGCAAAATGAACCTATATTGGAAATGGCAAAATTGTAATGTAAAATATACTGGGGTCAGTGGGGTGTGATGTTTTTTGCATACATTTTTTCTCCCTTGACCCATGCCATTCTCCCGCATATAGGGGGAAAAAAGCTTCATCTCACACAGAAATGTGATGTCCTTTACTGCCAGAGGCTCTTGCTGTTTTAAATGAGGAAAAAGCACAATGCATGAAGAAGGAAAATTAAAGCATATTCATTTTGGAAATTAGATACGGTGTCAGGAGACTCTCTGGAAATAGCAGGGTTTGAATGGAGCACCAGACTACAAGACAGTTCACTGAACTTTTGACCACTATTTATACTATGGGAGCTTTTGAAATGGGAAGACAGCGAAGTATTTTATAGCTGTTTAATAGCGGATTGTGGTTTTTACTAGACATTTATCTTCCCTGGGAGTGTATATAAGATAAGTAAACATTATGTAGTGTAATTGTGTTGTGTTGGAAGCACTTTAATTTAGGGTTGGTTTATTTTCCCTGTTTGTGGTACATCTCATCTCAAGCAGCAATGCTGCCTGCCTCTGTGACTGCATGCACTTGCCCCCTAAATGCTTGAGCCATCCTAGGATCTAAAAGGGAACTCCTGGAACCTAAGGACTGATAGTTACGTATTCGGCAAAGTATTGCATTTAAAGCAGGGCTGGCTGTGGCCCTGGATCATTTGGGAAGCTCATGTAACTTCTAACACCAAGCTTGACTTAATCTCTCTCTGATTCTATATAATGAAACTCAGTTTAATCTCATATAAGGCTTCAGTCCCTCTTTAACATTCCAAGTACACTGAGCAATACACCCTTCCAGGGTTGGCAGCTATCTCATTACGACTGTAATGATGCATCACCAGGCAGACATGCATGAATGAAATGCTGTTTGCAAAACCAAAAATGTGTTTGGGGTATTTTTAGGTCCTATTAACTTGGGCTGTTGTTCATGGAAATAATGTGGAAAGATCAGAATTTTGATGTAATCCAGAAAAAGTTGTCTCGGAGCAGTTTTTAGCTCTTTAGTCAAGGCTCTTCTCTCTCTTCTCCCTTTTCTTTCTATCTACATAAATCTAGCTTGAGTTGGCATGGGGAAAGTTTCACTGTGGCACTGGGTGCCAGTCTTCAGGGAGGGAAGTGCTCTGGGGAAGGAGCTGCCACCATCAAACAAGCCATCTCCTGTAGCTTGAAGGTTCAAATGGAGTTGTGCTATACTGTGATAGCTGCACATGGTACTATTTCCATTTTACTTTTACCCTTTTTTTCCCCTGGAGATGATTATAAAATGGATATGTTAGTGCTTAAAACTGTGAACACTGCAATAAAGCCCTTTTTTTCTTTTTCTATTTTTAATGTGATATTTGGAAAGATTTAAGCTGATGGACATCCATTGTGTAGCCCCTTTGTCTGCTGTTACTTAGCCTTCCATATAGTATAGCCTATGTTGAAAGGAAAAAAAAGATTCTCCTTCTGCCATGGAAGATGCTTTTCTTCCTTGGACTAGAAGCTCCTCTCCTATCACTAGCCAGTAACAACCCTTCTGTTCATCCTTATGTCAAAGCCACACTACTGAGCTAATAGAGATCGCTGACAATTAGAGATGAGCTGAAATGATTTGGCAAACTCCGGGTGCTTGTGAACCTGAGGGTGTTCTCGGATCCCTACAAGCCTGTCGGGTGTATTGCCAGCCGTGTGCTTCCCACATCCCCCATCCTAATGGGGAGAGCAGTTGGGACGTCGAGTCCAGCTGGGCCCGGAGGTTGGAGGAGAATGAGAGGGGGAGTCTATCAAGATGCAGCTCTTCCCTGCTGAGAGATGCAGCTCTTCCTTGCTCTTCCCTGCTTCCCTTCCTGGCTGCTCTTTGTTGCTTCTCCTTGCCAAGACATCCCAGGCACTGTCAGGTTTCTCCTCCTTGTGTGAGATGGATGTGACAGGATCCCAGGGTTGCTCTCTGTCTTTTGCTTGAGAGTAGCTAGATGGGCCATATCTGGAGATGTCACTTGAACAGACAAGACAGACAATGCATAAGATAACGTTTTGAAAGGAACACAAGTTACTTACTGGCAAATATCTCATCAGGTTTTCCATTGGGTTTGTCTCCTCCTTTTTGTAATGGCTTTTCTTTGTGTTATTTATTTTTCCTCTGGTCTTATGAAGCATTTCTATCCTGTGTTCCCCATTTGATTAAGACAATATCATGAAATACTTTGAGAACCTATTTAGGCCTGAACCTTATAGGGCAAGTAGTAAATTTGGATGGTTTCCTTACTGTTCATTCAGTTTACGACTGTTTGATGGTGACAACTTGAAACAATATCCCAAGTAACCATTGTTGAAAAAGCAACCAATATTAGCATACTCCAAACAAATGTCTTCATATGTAATGAGATGGTCTCTCACTAGAAAAGGTGACTGATGGCTAAGCTATGGCTAACAGCTTGCAATCAGGAGAATGATTTCCACCTTGAAAACCTGAATTTACCTTTCATGCTCATCACAGACCTGTACCAACCAAGAAAGCTTTGCTGAGTCCCAACTAGCTGTTCATTGTGATATGGAAAGAAGCTGGGTCCCCAGCCTCATTAGGGAGCTGTGCTGCAGGAAAACTGCTCAGGGAATTGTTGTAAATCACTTGAATCCCATGAAACTGAAATGAAGAGGTGTATTTTCATTATACTGGTTTATTTTTTTAAGGCCCCAGGGTCTCTTTTCTTTTTCATCATGGTATGGAAACCTGTACTTCAGCATTCCCATCTGCCAATGTGTCTGTTGTGAAGGACTTTGGAAGTATCTTCTCCTGAAGCCCAGTAAAGCTTTTAACCTGCACCACGTGCAAACTTATGTCTATTAAATAGTAGTGGTGAAGAGCATCAGGTGGCCAAACCCTAGAAATTGGCAAGATTTGATATGTGGGCATATGTAATATATCTGCCTAGCCTCTAGAAACAAAGAGAGGGACCACGCTGACAGATCTTTATCCTACATGACTATACATACTTTGCTGTAGAAAAACATAGAAAACCAGACCAGAGCAAAGACACAGAGGTAATCAAACAGGAAAACAAATGACTTGGCACCATCATGTGCATCGTAGACCATGTGAACAAGTTAAACACAAGTTCTTTGTGTGCATGAAGAGATAACAGATCCACATTAATTTTAGAGCTGATTGCCATTCTTTATTAATAGAAATGTAATGCAGTGCCAATGCCAAGTCCTGCCAGCCTTTCCTTTTTATCTTCTCTTTCAAGCATAGGCAGCATCTAAGGTCTGATCATTGTATCTCTTATTTATTTAGGAGCTGGTTGTTAAGCCGAGGGACAGCAATGGCACCTTGTCATGGCTGAGGTGATGATGTCTTGTCAGCAAACACTGTAAATAGCACTTGGGGATTTTTTTCTGAGGCTCAAAATAGTTTCTGTAGAATAATGATAATTTAATATAGTTTCATAAATTGAAAGGAATTGAATGAATGACAGTAGATTTGTGAATAATTTGTAAATTGAAACAGTGATAGAATTCGTCAATGTGTTCTCTATTAATAGTTTGCTCTGCTTTACATAGCTGCTGAGCAGTCTTGGTTCTGGGTTTTTGAGGAAAAAACTGGATGCTTCCTCTTATTTTTCTATTTTAGTGCTCTTTTTTCTGTTCTAAGAGCCATTGTTTACTTTTGAAGTGGACGAAAGATGAATCCAGGTTACGTTCTGACATGACAATGAAACTGTCAATAGAAATCAATGACTTGTCACATGATGAGTTAGGGTCTATAAGGCAGCCTAACAGTGTCCTTATATCTTCAGCCTTCAGCATTGTGCTTCTCTCCTTGGTAGCGAAGCAACTGTGTTGTTACAGAAAGGTGGTGTCATCACTAAGGGAATTATGAAGTTTAATAAACCTGGAAGCTGAGGCATGGAACCTTAATACCAGCACCAATGTATATAAAGCAGCGTATTGTCTATAGAGCCTGGTGTTTGTATCTACATTTATTTACCCCTCTAGGGTCATATAAGCAGAAGAGTTAGAGGTCAAAGAGCTTGCCTTCAGCAGCTATAGATGGCCATTGAGCAGAGCAGGTTAACACGCTCTGCACTGAAATAGCACCATGTCAGTTCTGTCCTCCCAAGGACTTCAGCTTAATTGGCCACAGTTGCTTCTTGATGCTTGCATGGGAACAGTGACAGGATTATTTAGCCTTGGGGAATGTCAGTGTTAGAAATCCATGAACATGTTGGTGCTGTGGTATGTGTTGGGTAGGTGCCATACAAACTGGGTGCTGATGGACTCCTGGATGCTCCCAGAACACTCCTTCCTGATTAAGCAAGGCTGTAGCCAATGCTCTCGCCTCTTTAGATGATGCTTGACATTGCAGCCTGTTCACTTAGGGCACATTGTTGCTGGTTGTCCTGTGTGGTTGCCTATGATCCAGGCATACACTGCAACAGGAAGGATGGGGATGGCTGGCCTGGCCTGACCAGAAGAGCAGTTTCCCTCATCCAGAGGGATGGTGCATCCCTCTCACTCCCCCATATTGCCCTCAAATTTGGCCAGATTGTAAATTATGCAATCTGGCTTCAGACCCTTTCCGGAACAGAAGTGCCTTCAGTTTAAACTAGTTCAACCCTGGAAAGAGATGGCCCTAAACAGAAATCATAATTATTATTATTTTTATAATTTTAAAAAAAGAGAAAACCCCAAAGAACATGATTTATAACAAGATACAGGAACAATTTATTCTCTCTCTCCATGGATTAGAGGGGTGGTACTTGGAGCAGCTTGTTAAACAGAAGTGCTTGGCCCCTGGCCTTGCAGTGCTGTTTAATGATCCACTCTTCATGTGCCACCTCTCAAATCCATAGAGAGATAGGTACAAATTGTATCTATAATGTTATATTACTTAACAGTATAATGTATTATAAATCAGAGAATTGCATTCCTGCCTTGTAATTGGTGAGATGTGTTGCATGAGAAATCCCCTAATTCAATATAAAGTGGTTGCTCTTATGTATAACTACCTTTCTGGATCAAACCAATTCATCCCAGAAGTGGTGAAGGGAAAGTTGAAGCTTTTTTAATTAAAAAAAAGGCAAAAATATGACTTTAGCATGGCTTTATGTGACCCTCATTGGCTTTATAGGCTCCTGCCGTCCAACGGCTGTTTAATAGCCCCCTGTTCACAGCGAGCTCTGCTCTGCAACAGAAGTGGTCTACAGCGTGTCCTCACTGTTCCTGGAGGATGCTTCCTTGCACACTAGTCTGTTTGCACCAGGATTTATCCTCACATGTGACTGTGGATCTTCCCCTGTGCACCATTTACAGTGCCTGCTGTGATGATGACATTGGAGCACTCATGCACATAATATCCTAAGTAAGCCCATGTTTTATTCCCCTCCCATCAAATAAAGCCAAGTCCTTGTCCTTGACTAGAGTCCAGCAACAACCATGGCTTCAAGGGAGACTTGAAACTACTCAAAATGTCCTTATTATGTAGCACTTTATCAGTAAAAGAAATATTTTTCCTGACCCCAATAGTAATCCACTAATGTCCTAAAGCAGGTTGAGTGATGGGCTCATGTGATTTATTTCATGGAGTTGCAACTCCAGATGCATCTCACCCCAGTAAATAACCAACCTTTAATAAATAATAAATAAACCCTGAAGCTATTCTAGACAAACTATGCTTAATTAAAGCCTGTGACACCAAAACAAGTTACCTCTTTTTTCAATTAGAAAGTGCACTTGTAGCAGAAAAAAGAAAATTTAGGATTAAGAGTGCCAAAATGCATGATAGGAATGGGCCTTAATGAAAGCAAATAAAATAGCATTGTTTTTTATAGAATCATAGAATACTTAGAGTTGGAAAGGACCTTAAGATCATCCAGTTCCACCCCATCTGCCATGGGCAGGGACACCTCCCACTAAACCATGCCACTCAAGGCTATATCCAGCCTAGCCTTGAACACTGCCAGCGATGGAGCATTCACAACTTACCTGGGCAACCCATTCCAGTGCCTCACCACCCTTACAATAAAGAATTTCTTTCTTATATCTAATCTGAACTTCCCCTGTTTAAGTTTGAACCCATTACTCTTTGTCCTATCAGTGCAGTCCCTCATGAAGAGTCCCTCCCCAGCATCCTTATAGGCCCCTTCAGATACTGGAAGGCTGCTTATGAGGTCTCCACGCAGCCTTCTCCAGGCTAAACAGCCCCAACTCTCTCATCCTATCTTCATACAGGAGGTGCTCCAGTCCCCTGATCATCCTCGTGACCCTCCTCTGCACTTGTTCCAACAGTTCCATGTCCTTTTTATGTTGAGAACACCAGAACTTGGCTCTGGGATCAAGGGCTTTGCGGAGGGATGACAAGGGAAACACATTCATGGGCACTAATGGGGCTGCTGACGTTGAAATCACTGGACAAGATGCAGTTGATCTCACATGGTTTCCAAAAGTGCTGGAGATCAGCAGCCAAACAGGTATGCAAACCCTTCAAGCCTCTTGGAGGCAAGAAGTCTGGAAATCCCATACAGTCAGTAACTTCTATTATTATTTGTTTCTCTCTGTTTAGTTTGGGCCAACCCATAAATATTTAGGAAACCACTCCTCACCCTCCTCCTGCAGTATTTCACTTGCAAGAAGAAATTTGCTAGGCTTGAAACGAAGAAGAAAAGGAAATAAACTCTTTGGCCCTCCTAATGACTTAAGCTAGGACAAATTTGCATTGGGGCTAGAGGGAGAACAAGCTGGTCTCATTTTAGGAGGAAGAGTTGTGAGGCACTTTAACAAAGCGAAGCTCCCTCTTGGCCTGTCCCATCTCCTTCAGCCACAGGGCAGCTGGATTTACTGATTCAGACAGATTACTTAAAATCTTGTGCTACCTGATGTAAAATGGGAAGGCAAAAAGTCCCTTGGGGGGTGGAGGATTATTTCTTCCTGATTTTACATGCAGCATCTCCTCTGTAGGGTGATATCCTTTCCTGGCTATTCTGGAGAGGGGAAAGAGCTAAATTGTTGTGTTCAAAGTTTGCTTTTCTTAATAAACACGAAATAGCAAGAACCTGAGATAATACTTCTATTTGCCAGCAAAAGGCATTTAATTTGAAACTCCTGAGGGGGGGGATATATAGAATTGATGCCTCTTCTTGCAAGAGACCTAAAATCTTGTTGTGCCGATTCCTCATGCTTTTTGCTTTTGGATGCATTTCTGTGAGGTGCACAGACGACACTAAAATTCATGATGAATTTTGTTAAACACTTTTACTAAATAAAGCCAGCAGAACACAGTGACCATACTTTTCAGGGCAAATAGATGAGGCTGTTTTTCAGCTGGTTTTGTTGTTATATTTGGGTCTGTGGTACCCAGATTTCCTTTCTGCTCAAGTTGTTTTGCTTTCACTGAGTGTGAATCAAATGTGGCGCTATGCATTTCCTTCTCCTCACTCTAGGTAGTCCTACCTGCTCTTACAAGTGAAAGCCTGGCATGGGGGAGCAAGAAAAAGAAATAATTCATTATTGTTTTTTCTCAGAAATCCCCAAATTATTATGCTAAGGGAGGTAAAGTATTTGTCTCGTGACAGCTTCAGTCCCCCCTGAACCCTCCCAAACTCCCTCAAGCCTTAGGGGCACTGGCTTATCCTTCTCATTTTGGGCAGGGGCTGCGGTTCATGTTATCCCTGCCAGTGACCCCAAGCAGATAGGGAGCTTCCTGGCAGAGTAGGGCTGTGCCATGGGAAGCAAAGGGCAAGATGAACCAAAAATAAAGAGGAAAAATACAGAACTCTCTTCTCCACAAGCTTTAATCAGCACTCACATCTTACATTTGTAAAATGACTGCCTAACGGGTGAAAGAAGTCCATTTCTCTGGCAGCAGCACTTACTCTTAAATCAGTCCAACACAGTAGGGCTTGCTTTTCTTCTCCCTTTCTGACTTTTCTGTTATTTGCTTTATATGACAACAAACTTGCCTCTTCCTGGACCGGAGCAAGCTATGGAGTGCTTTGGTTCCCTCCTTTCCCCACCCTATGGGATTACTGTGAGTAGGGAGTAAACACAGGTTCTTTTTGTGGAGTGTTTTTGTATGCATAAAAATAGGACGTAATGATTTCGAGGATTAAAGTATAGTCAGAAACTTTTTAATATGGTAGGAAATACTTGCACTGAGTGTAGCCCTCTCTGACCCTCCGTGACCTCCATCCCGAACGTACAATAGCAATAAATCCTGGAGCAGATTAAGCAATTTCCCCATAGTAATGTGTCTATTGGAGTTTCAAATAACCCAGAGTAGCCTGAAACATTTGGATATTCCAGTCTGTACCCCTTCTGTATGTAGAAAGTGGATGGCAGGGCAGCATCCTGAACTTTGACTCCTTGTAAAAGTTTAAATTGCTGCCCTGCTGGGCTGAGGGAATGCTAATTACTTCGTTTTATACAATACGTCCAGACTACTTATTTAAAACAAAGTAAAGTCCCTGAAGACACAGCTTTTTGCATGCCAAATCTATTGCACTCCCCCCAGGACACACCAAATAGCAAGGCCTGTTTGCATACAGCAAATCTGCTGTTTAGCAACCTTTAAGAATAAGGTAGATCTTGCACTGCTCGTGTGAGAATTCACTGCAGCACTTGACTGAGTATTGCCCATAGCAGCAGCTGCAGCACACAAAAGCTGTGCATGTGTCTCCTTGGGACCACAGTTTGTCCCCAGACAAAGATTGTCTCAAGACTGAAGCTATGCAATGAGCAGAATCTCTTGCAAGCAATTAGGAGGCTTTTCTGGGCTTATAGCAGGGTGGGCAATAGAAGTATATCCAAAATAAGGACAAAGCTATGAAACAGGAGGGAGGGAGGCTGTGTCCTCCTGGAGATGCTCGAAATCATCACTGCTTCCTACATTGCTGGAATCTAATAATTATTGGCATTTCTGTAATAACAATATTAATTACCAGGGAAGCTGAAGTTCACTCGTGATTGTTTGGTTCCTTTCAGCAATCATTAAGCACAATTAAAAGATCAGAAGTGATGAGCTCCTGGCAGTGATGTTCTATATACGGGCAGCTGCTGCAGAGTAAGGAGCTGTGGGCTAGAGCGGCTTTTAGTGGGGCTCATGCTGCAAATATGGCATCAGTGTATCCTGAAGGAAAAAAGGACGAAAAGGAAAGAAATCCCCAAAGATCACAGAGCGTACAAGTTAGGGATGGACAAATCACTCCAGGAGGCAAGAAACTGAACAAATGCTAGCCCCCAGCTCTGCCTAGCTCTGAATTGTTAGCATGCAAGCACAGATCTGAGAGTGAACCCAAAAGATTGTTGGCTACTTGAACTTTAAATTAGACCACAAAATAACAATCTAAAGTTTTCCTGAGCTTTGGTGGAAAGCACAGAGGTTATGGTCCCATTTATTCTCTCATGGCCCTTGAATCAACTAGAAAGTGGTGTTATGTTGTTTTTTTCTCCATATGCAAAGCAAAAACTTATTCATATTCAGCCAGAATAATCATGTCGTAAAGAGTGGTGACAACTAAGATTTAGTTCTCGGGTTGCTAAGCTTTGTGGAGGAGCTGTGGGTTTCAGTCCATGTTAAATGCTTTTGGTAGAAGATGCTCTCCCAGCCCAGTGTCTGTGAAAGCTGCATGGCTCAGACCAACCTTATTTCCTCATGAAGACAGTCGTGGAAACACTCCCTGCAGTTGGTACGTGTTAGCATGTTAAGACAATAGCTGGGATGCCCCAAGCTGGACCCTGTCAGTACTCTGGGGTGATGCTGTGGTCCCCTCAAAGAGCTTTGCAAGACCCATTCCCCTGGTTCTGGAGCAATCGAGGCTTCCTGATGCCTTGTGGCTCTCCCAGGACCATGTGAAGGGATGAGCAAGTGCACTGCTGGCATTGGGAGTATTTTGGAAATAGGTTAAATGAAAGGCGTTCCTAATATGCTACCTACCAAATGTTTTTATGTAAAGAATATCTTTTATGGAGGGAAACAGCCTGCAAATAATTAACAGGGGAAAGCAGGTGGGTGAGGGGGGAGAATGAAAGGATTTCATAATATTCCAGACTGGGAAAAAGTGTCACCAAATCAACAAACAGGGCTTTCATTAGGAAAAATGCACTTAATTTCAGACCAGGGATGTGGAAGTGCCCTGGGAGTTGTTCTGGGGGAATTTTTAGCCCAATCAGAAATGAGAGAAGACCACAATTATGATGGGAGTCTGTTCTTCAGAGAACGCCAACCCAGTTTTGCAGACCCAAGAGGTCTGAGCAATCTCAAATCAGGTCTGCCTGAACAACTATTCCTGTCTCTGCTGTCTATGCCAAGTGAGATGTGAGGTTTCTTGCTACTGTTTTCAAAATCAGTGTAATGTTTAACCTTTGAGATTCTCCTGAAGAGAAAGATGGGGGAGAAGCATGTTTATTGGGACTATCTGCATTGATGAAAGGCTTTAAAATCTTACCTGTAAGTAAAGATTTACATGTACATCATCCAGAAAACTGGCTGAAATTGCTGGGCTAGTTTTCACACAGGTCAGGGCTGTGAGATTTGGGAATGTGATGTACCGAGAGAACTTGGTGATGCTTGGGGCACAATTTAGCTGATCACAGATGTGCAAAGCACACATCTAGGCATTATGTTGAGAGCCAGAATGAAACCAGAGGGCAGGCCCCAGCTCCTCCCAGGAGCTGCTTATGAAAGGTCACCCTGTAGCTTCTCCCTGCTCATGTGTGGTACCAAATACGGAGCTGGCAAAGTCTTTGTGGATGCTGTGTCCTCCACAAGCAGATGCATGAGGATGCGCTCGCATCCCACTCGGCACAGATATGGTGCAGGTACTGATTACTTGTCAACCAGGGCTGATTCAGTAATGCACCCATATCACAGGCAATAGCGTGGTAGTACTGGAATTAACAATATGGTATTTTAGATTACTCCCTGGATTTATTAACTTCTGGGAAAAGAAGTTATTTCTAGACCCTCTGCCAACCCTCAATTTCTAGTAAATGGGAATATACCAGTTCTGGGACTTACGATGCTTTATGAAAGGGAGGGGGGAAAAATATAAATGAATGGAAAATTATTTTGATCTGAGACAGAAATTCGGACAAAGAATTACCCATGTTGTTTGAACAGACAGCGCATAAACATTACCTTCTATTAGGAGGAACAGAGACTTGCAACATCCAGGAAACCAGGAAACTACTTTATTCACAAAATAAAACTAGGCCCATTTCTACTTATTCAAATACCACCCACAACTTTCTGGGGAAAGATCATATACAGAGCATATTTGGAAACATTATTAGGAATGCATAAAGTACAGTATTAGTCAATTTTATATGCTCAGTTGCATGAAATCTCTGTGTTTAAAAAATACAATAATTTGCATTTCATGGCTTTTGATAACCTCAGGAGTGCACTTGAAATTCAGCACATGCCCACAGCACCTCCCAGCTCACCCCATTTTTAACTGAAGACCAATGGTTTCTATTAAGGGATCAGGCAGGGACTCTGACAAGCCAGTCAATAACTATGTGAGGTTACTTCATTAATGCTGTAATGGCTGATAGAGTGAGAGGCAAAAAACAGGTTCCTGACAGCAGCAAATGAAAATGATAGAGATTCCTGAAGCAACGCGCCTTTCCTTTGTCATTGTCTTTTGCTTGGCTTATTCAAAATGTGGCATTTATGTATTCAGCCTTGATGAATGTTGCAGGCTTTAAGTACTTTTTCCATCTCTAATGCAGTGCCAATTGCACATTGTTCTTTCTTTCTCTCCCCCTATCCCTTTTTTTCCCTCCTGTAACCTCTGCTGTCAAGGCTTTGCGGGCTGAAGGGTTGCAGGCACTGGCTAAATAGCTTTTTTGCTGTAAACGGTGAGGGTGACGGGACGATGTATCATGAGCGCTGGCGGGGTCATGCAGCGACTGGGTGGTAGAGGCTGGAGCTGCAGCAAGGTGGTGCAGGAAGCTTCAGGCCTTTGGGCAGGAAAAGGTAGCCACTTACTACCTCGTGCGTTACTGGGCTGCTTTATGGGACCCCGCTGGTGCTTTAGGAAATACGCTGTGGAAGTGATAGGACAAGGGGGAATGAGCTTAAACTGAAAGAGGGGAGATTTAGATTAGGCATCAGGAAGCAGTTCTTTACTGTGAGAGCCCTGAGGCACTGTTACAGGTTGCCCCTAGAAGCTGTGGCTGTTCCATCCATGGCAATGTTCAAGGCTATGTTGAATGGGGCTTGGAGCAAGCTGCTTTAGTGCAAGGTGTCCCTGCCCATGCCAGGGGGTGGAACTGGATGATCTTTAAGGTCCCTTCCAACACAAACCAGCCTGGGATTCTGTGATAACTTCCTTCTTGAGCACATCCCTTGATGCCCTGCTGGGGTGTCCCCTCCAATGACTGTCCCAGGGTGGTCCCCAAAGGGGTGTCACATTCCTGCCATTCCCCTGGAGTAGAGTTGTGTGGAATTTGTGCATCAGGATAATGGGGCTGGATAATTTAGCTTCTTTAAATTATAGCATATAAATGCTGACATTACAGTTGGAAACATGGTATTCTTACAGTTTGCTTTTGCTCTTATTTCATTTAACAGTTTACACTATTGCATGTTTTGTGCTATTTCAGTTTTGGGCACAGGTCCTTTCTTTGAATCACTTTTGTTTTGGCTGGGCCTAGGCAAAGCCTTATGGTCACCCTTTGCAGAATGGGACATCTTCATGTTTGTGCTACCCAAAAACCTGCAGATTTATCAGTGCCCAGCCTTTCCTAAGGCAATACTAAAGGTGAAATACACCTCTTCAGACTTGTCAAAGTCATCATATAATGAGTTACAAAACCATTTTGTTTTTATTGTTCTATTCTCATCATTATTCCAGCTATCTCAGCCATATCTTGAGTAGTTTTGTTAAGAACAATATATACCTTTCACGGTGTGTTTGCAACACTTGGTAAATACCATCATATCTTCTGGATTTTCTATTCCAAGGCAATTCTTTAGTGCCTAAAACCAGTTTGTTTAAAGCCAGCTTCTGAAGACATTATTACTGAGGCTTAATTCAGCGCAGCATTTAGGCATCTGCTTATCTTTAAATAGTCCCCCAGCAGTTACATTGCAGAGCAGTATTAGGCACATGCCTAACTCTCTGCTGACTCGAGCCTAAATGGCCTAAATATCCAAATAATTAGATTAATTTGTGGCTTGATAGTGGAGGACTTTTGGCCTAGGAAATGAGAATGCAGAAAGTATGTAAAGCAGTTGCAGATGTTGATTTCCCTGCTAACTCGGAAGGGACTAAGGCAAGATGTTGATGCTGGGTGTGAGAGTGTGTCTGAGCATTAAAAGTGCTTTAAGCTCCTTTAAGGGGTAGCTTGGGTATGAACCAAAGCTTGATTTGAAATTGTTTCTGCAGCAGGAGCAGAGAGGCTCAGAGCTTCCACTATTTATTTTTTTTTTGAAGGCATTGGTAACTTCAGGGATTTTCCCATATTTATGGTTTAACAAGGGGAGAGCCAAGTATGCTGTGGTTAATGACATAAGCATTGAAAAATAGGCATGCGGGAGTTCTGGACTCACAAACCACCTTTGGGATCTGCAGCTGTCAAATGACCCTCTCAGCAAAGAGGGTGGCCACTGCTTTCTCCAGCTTGTCCTCTGTACATGCTCTCCAGCAAGGAGTGCTGTTCACCATGGGAAGGGGCTCCACGAGAAGGTCCTTGAGGGTTATTGCAACCCCTGTGATAACTCAGTGTTTATCTATCTAAGAGTTATAAATCCAAGACAGTATCCACCCTCTTCCTATTTGGATTATACAGGGAGAGGCATCTTCTGGGAAGTGGCTGTGCTACTGATTTAGTGTCCTGCACAGGGCATGCAATTCATGTTTTGCAGGTGCCTGTTTCGCCCTGTAAACTGGAAAGGAAAGCCTAGTTTGGAAATATAACTGGTTTTTAAGGTGTGTGGTTTAAAATGTTATTAAACCCCCTTAAGATGGAAGAGCCCATGTTCATCTCTATTGCAAAATGGTTTTCTGTCTTAACCGGCCATGCTCTGAGTATTTTCCACCTATATGCTAAAACAAAGCTGTGTGGAAACTACCAACCTCTTCCAAGAAGGAGGAAGTTTCACTTGGGGCTGATAAGGTTACCTGCCAAATGTTTGAAGTGCCGATTTCCAGCCATATACTCATCTGTATGGTGTATGCTGAATGCGCTCTGTGTGTAAACTAATGTCAGTCTGTTGCCTCTGTGGGATATTAGAAGACATGGTGATCTAGCACAATGTCCATCATTTGACTTGCTCTGTGGTTACATGTGCTGTTTTTTGCATGTCCCTGTTGGCCTTTGTGCAGCCTACTTCTCATGCAGCTGCCAGTCTGTGTTCAGCCCTAAGATATTCCAGCTTCTTCCAGGCCACTCTTCCCCAGTCCATTTCCAAGATGGCAAAGGCTGTGATTCCTCCTGGTGCAGCCAGAATGGGATTGGCATGTCACCATCACTCCAAATACTGGAGCTGTGTCATTCCCTCTGGGGTCCAAGTGGCCCAGTGCAACCTGTTGCGAAGCTGGAGTTGAGGACTGTCCCTGGAAGCAACCTGCCTTCCGGGAGAAGTGGTTGTGCAAACAATGCTCGCCCTGCATTAAGATAACCATCCCTGGGGAGGCAGCTCCAGGAGGTGTAATTTGCACCTCTTTGCACAGGCAGAGGTGTGAATTGAGTGAGGAAGTTGCCACACTGTGCTTCCTCCATTGGGAAACCACCATGATTTTTCTCCACCAGGCAATAAGGAGAAAGGGACAGTCATTTTACAGACTCCAGTAATTCCCATCCTCACCTAAATTGTATTTTTTGGGTCATAGCAATCTGGGAAGTAGGCTTATGGGTGATCCAGCAGCTCCTGCCTTTCTCCTGTAGAGTGGGACCTTACCTTGGCGTTGGTGGGAGAAGCAGTGGGCTGTAGTGACAAACCTCATTTCTCTGTCTTCACTCTTTAAAGCTACTAAAAATAATTTCTGTTGCACTTTTGGTTCATATTGGGATGCAAAATCATGCTATTTTGAAGGCAGCAAAGGTCCGAAACTATTAATACCGTGTGGTTCTATGTGCAGAGTTGGTTTTCTTCATTTATAGAAGTTGCAGCTTCAGGAGCAACTGGAAAATGCTTTTCTGCAAATTTCACAGGAAACATTGCACCTGTTTTACCTGTTCATATCTATTGAATACTCCAAACACAAACCAAAGCATTTAATGAACTTGATGAATTCACCAATTTAAGAAAATTTCATATCCTTTCCATGATCTGATTATTATTTCAAGGCTAATTTCTACTCAGCCCAGTACTCCCTAGCAGATACAATATTGAAATAGATTAATTGTTAAGGGGTATATTTCAAAAAGAGATATTAAGTGAGAAGCATTAATGCATGTATTGCAGATAGATGCATGTTAAATGCTTTCACAGAAATGATACAATCCAAGTGTCTTAGAAAACTTCTGCAAATGAGGCTGCCTTCAGTCATCTTCTCTATTAAACAAAAGTTAGAGAAATTCATGCTAGCAAACAAAAATGTGCTTTAGGTCAACACAATGCATCTTAAAAGATCCAGTTTGCCACGCCAGTAGTTCTTGTTGGCTGTAATTTGTATATTAAAAAGATTTTAATTGCCCAGGTAAGTGCCTGCACCTGTTAAGACATTGAATATTAGAGCACTTTATTCTAATCTCCTATAATATAGGGCACACTTTACTCATAAAATTATTCTCTACACAATTATAGCCCTGTTTTGCTGAGGTAGAAATGCAACTTAACTGTTTAGTTTTATTCATTATTATTAAAATCCTGCAAATTAGGACCATTAGGTAACAGTTGTGTGGTTAACTACTCAATAGGCTGGTCACTGCTTTTGCTTTCCACTACAAACAATTATAGAGATGGGGGGATGTGTTTTGTTGCAGCTCAGGCTGTGCTGGGTGGGAAGTGGGGTCTGGAAGAGGAAAAGCAGCATGGAGACCTTTGGGATAATTTCTCCACATTGGAGTGGCCATTTGTTTGAAGGCCATTTGTTTTAACTGCTGAATTATGAGCTCTGAATCTCACCCAGTTTTCCAGAGTGCCAGGCATCCTTACACACATCTGATAATATCCCCCTTGAAGAACAGTGCTGTATTCCCTATCTGCCTTTTGCATCCATCATATCATCCTGTTTCTTCCTGTGCTGCTCAGTGCCCTGTTTTGCCTATTCAGATGTCCCTGAAGCTGCTCTAAAGCCACTGGAAAGAGTTAGATGTGAAATTGCCATCAGCTTTGTGTAAGCTGCTTGGCTTTCTCATACAGATTTTTTCCCATTTAACCGGGAAATTTGTGATTTCAAAATTTAGAGTTTTGTTCTCAATTGGAACAAAAGCACAAAGTTGAAGTTGCCTGTGAAAAACACACTTTTGGGACATGCTATTTTGAATTAGTCAAAATGTTCTAGTTCAATAAATCAAAAGGTTTCATTCCAATTATGTATTTCTTTTCTTTTCTAATTAGGAATAGAATGTAAAGGAAGAGTTCAGAACAACTTTTTCTTTTGCAATGAATAATTGACTCTCGGTGTTCCAATGAAATTTAATTTTAGAACTTGATCTCGCCAAAGCACCGTGGTTCAATTTTGTTCAAAATGAAATTGTATCAAAATGTGCTCGCTCCTGTACCGAGTTCCTATCTGACAAAATAGCATCTCTCGATGGAGAATGTTTTACCCCAATTGCTCTGACCAGTTCTTGCCTATGTCCCCCAGTCTCTAAACAAAATAATGGTCTTCATTACTCTCCCCGTTACACCTTTACTGAAAAGATTCCATGCAGCCAAAGAGGAAAAGGCAGTGCTCCGGAGCCCTGGATACTTTATGTAGTTCTTAATTGCAGCTAGGAAATACAACACAACTCATCTGCACTGCAGATACTGGTTCAAATTAATCTCTGGAGTTACTCCATTTTCTTTAGTGGAATTGATCCAGGAATAAATTTGACCCCCTCTTTTCATCCAAGTGGGCTTCTTTAGATATCAGAAGGTAACTGTGTGGCCAAAGGATTTATCACTCTCATAGACAGACAGCTCCCGCAGACTCCAAAGCATGTTGCTGTAATTATCAGGGTGATTTGTTTTATTTTGTCATATGTAAAGGAGGAAACAGGCTTTCTCTTTAGGTATGTAACTCAGAAATGTATGTGCTGAATGCATGCATATAGGTGTTGGGGTGAGGATCCAGAATGCCTTGGGCTCAGGGCAGGTTTCCACCCAGCACCGAGCCTACACCAAGGCTCTTTGGCAATGCAAGAGGATCTTAGAGCAGCTGTAAAGGACTTGAAATCAGGAGTAAATGTTTCTCTCCAAACAGCTAGTCACCTAAGCTGAAATGATCTTTAGCAGATCTACCTTGTTGACTTCTTTAGGAGCAGAAGAACTCAAGACCTCTCTGGTGAGAAGTTTGGATAGACAAGAAAGCTATCGGTGTATGCATAAGGGAAATTATTTGGGATATTTTAAAGAGTAATGGGATGAAACTGAGCTGAGGAAAACTTAGTGATGCTGTGGAAGAAAAAATACCGTCTAGTGATGCGTGGACTGATCTCCCAAGAGATCTAGGAAAGCCACGCCATGCTGGCCAGTAAAAACAGGGCTGGGAATAGGTTGAAAGGAAAATATTTTAGTTGTCAGCAGGATGGACAAGATACCCTATGGGATCTTAGAGCGATTCAAGGAGTATTTGTTTTCATGTTTTGTTTTCTAATTGACCAAAACATATACAGCGGAGTCTCACAGGACTGTGCTGAGCCAAAACTCTTGCTGAACTCAGATGAAGAAAAGTTGAGCCTGGCTTGCTGGAAAATATCCATGGGTGAAATTGCAGGAGTTACAAAATGCAAGAAATCCCCTCCAAAGTGCTCATTCTTGTTGTACATCCTCCCTACAGGGGACATGTGTGTAATTAGCAATTGCTTCCAGTTAATGGCCTTCTGATCATGACAACAGTCCAACTTGAAGGGAATTATTGTAAAAGCACATTTATGGATGAGCCCTTACACTAACAAATGCCTCGCTGGTGGAACGCCTCCATTTGCAACCCACCATTTGCCAGCCATAATAAAGTGTTGGCTTTATGGCTCATCTGCCACGGGCATCCTATAGTGTTGGGAAAGAAGTGCCTTCTTAAACATGGCTGACCTTCCACATCATGACATTTCATGGTTAACATACACCACGGTGATGTGCATGGTCTCAGTATATATCGGCTTTGAAGGATCCAACCGATGAAGAAACCTCTTAAAAAGGACTCTCATTCTTTTATTTTTTAAGCACTTAAGTAATATTGTCTCTTGATGTACTGTTGATGTAAAGTTCTTATTGTTAGATGTCCCATGGGAGAAATCCCTTTTCTTTCTCACCAGCTGGAGTGTCTGGGCTTGGCATAACTGAGGAATGAAATCTTTCTCCAATTTACTCCAGTCTTCATGAGACTTTACTGTATCTTCAGGCCAACACAATCTCTCCAGTATCTCAGTGCTTCAAAGGAGGATCCTTGGCTTCTGTGCTGATGATCAGCCTCTCCTGGCTATCTCGTGTCCTTAGGGTACCTGTCCTTGTCCTGCTCTTTCCCTCAGTGGTTGCATGCATGTACAGAAGCAGCTTAACATCCTTTCAGTGCTGGCAAAGAGGGGTTTTAACCACCCTGCCATTGAGTTTAAGCCCCATCAGGGCTAAACCCAGTCACTGAGCGCCAAAAGGGAGGAGAATATATTGTAAGGTTATGCTTTTTTGCTATTGTTATTATTTCTTTTCCAAGAAGATCATTACTCTTGACTGTATCCATACCTTGTGAATCAAATCTGCAGGCCCAACAGCTCCCTGACATACAAGATGCTTCCCTCTTGGTCTGGTTTCTAAATCATAAATACTGCAAATTGTGGAGAAATTTTATAAGCAAACAGGTTCCTACCTGAGCTCTTCAGAACAATGTCATGTTTATATAAATTGCTGCTCATGATGATGGGGTATATGGTATTTCTTTATTGCAAGCGAAGGGCATGTTATTCAGATAAACTTGGGGAAAATGAGCTCAATAAAATTGGGATGCCCCCAGCAATCACAGTTTCCTTTTAAAATAACAGTAAAAATTGAAACTCCATTCTGCTCACCTGAACTACAATCAGTGGCACCATACTCAATTTGTTTCTATGGGCTCTTCTGTGCTTTGAGGTGCTTTCCATCCCAAACAGGAGAAGAATCTGATCTCAGTGCAATCATCTTTCACTTTGGAGCCTCAGCACATCCTATTTCCAAATTGTAGAATGGTTAGGGTTGGAAAGAACCTTAAGATCATATAGTTCCAGCCCCCATCATCTAGTTCAAGCTCCAAAATACACATAGAAACTGTAGTGGCTTTGCTTCCCCATCAGGACCAAGTACACAGGAGACAATTTGGGTTGAAAGTTGCAAACATATCACAAATGTCAGGAGCTTTTTTGCAAGCAGTGTGTCTGTGGTGGTTGAAGAGCTATCCCAGCTCATTCCACCTTGGGGATGGGCTGGAGGTGAGCACCTTGTCCCATTGAAAGATGGTTTGCCTAATGCTAAAATCTGTCTCTGTGGGGCTGTTGTCTCCCAGCTTTGCCTGCTGACTTCAGTCCTTTCATCTGGACTAACCACAAGTGCATTTATCACACAACTTTATGAACAGTGAAGGTTTATTACATTGTGCTTAAACCTCGTTTAACCTTTTCTCTGGAAGCAATGCTTAAAGTGGGATTGCAGGAGATTGCTAAATCCTGGTTAGCTGTTTCCTAATCTCTTCCCCCCTCTCCAAGACAAAATGCAGGTGCAAACCCCACATCTGCTGCCTTCATTCTTCTGCCATGAGACCAAATATTGCAGCCTGGTAAGGACATTTTGGAAGACACAACTTCAGGTGTTTTTTAACTTTAGCTTTAAATTAATCTCTGGCTCAAAAATGCATGCACTTTCCTCTTCTATGGTGGCACCCACAGCCCTGACACCCCTCTGTGCAAGTGGCCTTGGGGTAGTCCTCAGGCCCAAAGGCCTCCTGCAAGCTGTCACTCTGCTCAAAAAAGCTCTTCTCCTGGAGGGAAAAGTGAGAAATAGAAAACTGAAGCTGAACACTACAGAAAGATTCCTGGCAGGAGAAACCCCAGGGGAGCTAATGAAAATCCTGCCACTTGGGAGGGATGGTAACAACTAGTCTGAATGAAGTTCCAACCTAAAGATAGCAGTGGAGCATCCTTCACAGGCAAGAAAGTGACTTGGGAGACTCCAAAGCCTGTTTCCACATGGAGTTTCAGTAATTTCTGCTCATGCTCTGGATCAGCCTTTAGTGTGTGAAATGTTTGTGCCACTGGGGAATGGAAAGGCACAGCAAAAAAGATGTGAGAGATGAATGTTTAGTGAAATTAAGGAAATCTTAATTCTGACAGAGAAAAAACCCTCATCTTTGATTTCCACAGAGCCAATAAATCTAATAAATAGACATACCCATAAATTCTAACCACACCAAGCCTGGGTTGCAAAGCATAAATCCCCTTACGTATACTCATGCTCCCTTACACTGCTGTTGATACAGAATTGATGCCACCAGAGTGCTGTGTAAAGGAGTTAAAGAAAATAAGGGTTTGGTTATATATTTTTTTAATTATTTTCTTGATTTTATTATATTTTTTATTATTTTTGACTTTGCAGTTATGTCCTCTTGGTTTAGGATCATTTGGCTGTTGTGTTATTTTAAACTGATGTATTTCTTTTTGTCCCAAAGCATCCCAAGTGCTTTGCAGTAAATACTGCAATTAGTAGAGGCCAAATGAGAAAGAAAACGTTAGCATAGTTTGGGTCTGCCAGTCCAGTTTCCCATGAACTAAAGGTTTTCCTGCCAGGGAATATCCTGATATCCAAGCTTTATCTGAGCTTTTAACATCTAGACCTGACATCCCCTCCGCGTTCTTGAAGATCTTCTTACATAGACACTCATAAACATGAAGTTTCCTCAGTGTGGTCAATGAATACATATCTTGGAAAGGCTGAACCTCTGCTAGTCGTAGCCAAAAATAAATACTTACTAAAAGGTCTTCCAGGTTGGTGGCAAATAGTGTCAGAGATTGATACCAGTGATTTTCAGTAGCTTGGGATGAGTAGAGAAGTTGTAGCAGTGCCTTTGTTTAAGGTGATTGGACCAGAGCATGCTGCTTGCAAGGCACTCAGACAATGAAATCAATAATTTACCTAGTGGCACATCTACAATGGGTTGAGTCTTCCCAAGTCAACGTCGAGGTAAGAAAGACTATGCCATAACAGTATGTTTTTGAACCACAGCATAGAGACTTAATTGATTTACTCTTTATTCTTTTCAAAAGACAGCTGAATGTCAAAGGTCTTTCTTTTGTGAAGTACTGGAAAACCTGTTGTCAAACAACCTCTACTCATTTAATAATTTATCCCATTTTGTAAAAGGAAGGCAGCTGACATGCAGTAAATCTAGTCCATGTTTAAATTACTGCATTGAACAATAATAAGGAATGAATAATCTAGTACATCTATTTAAAATTAAACATATATGAAACTGTTTTTTCCAAATGATCACCAAGGGCTATAGTTTAAAGGCAGGACAGAAACAAGGAACAGAATAAAATGCCTCACAGTAGTTTGCAAGTGGCAGCAGAATTATTTATTCTATTTTTTCTATACATGAGGAATAGAGCTAAATGAACAATGTTTAAGCATGTCAGAATTTCATCAATTTTGCATGAGCATTCACAAATATCCTGGTGGGGGTAATTGCTTGCAAATACATTTAAACTAATGATATGTTATATCCTTACTTGATATAAAACTATTAAAAGATACGTTATTGCATTTGACAATGCCATGAAGCTGGGTCAAAGCTTAATGACAGATTTCTGCATTCGTAAATTAAGATACACTCTGCTGGAAGCAAATATTTTGTAAAAATAAAAGCCATCTACTATGAAAGTTTGATCATTGATCTAAGATTGCTCCTTGGCTTCTCCAACCACTGGGGTGGCAAAACTAGAGGGAAGAGAGGTTCCTCTGAAAACCCCGTGCATCTGTTCCTCATGCAACAGGACCAAAGAGGCTTGTCAGGGATGTTGTATGCTTTTACGAGTCTGATTGGAGGCTTGAGGAATGAAGTTTATGCTTCAGCTGGTGAGATTGCTTGGGTTTCCTCAAGGAAGAGCTAGATGGTTTACTAACCTGAAGTTGAGGGTGCTGGGGAGGCCTTTTAATCTGGGAAGGAATTCAGAAACTCATTCTATAGCATCAAAAGACTCTGAAGAAGCCAACAATAGTGAAATTAGTGTCTTGAGTATGGCAATGTCCTCACCTTGCTCAGATGCCCATCTGAGGCATACCCAGTTGGTTTGGTGTGGCAGGACTGTGCCACAGAGCAGCTCCATGTGCATTATCTGTTACTTTGTGGGATTCCTTATGTGAGTTTGTGCTGAGTGTGGCACTATGCTGGTGAGCAGTTTCAGTTATTGAATGGAGATTGTAATAAATATGAAATGTTAGAAAATAAAGCGTCCACAGGATGCAGCCAGGCAGTCTTCAAGAGGCAATGGAAAAGTCTTGGAGCTTTACAAACATCTGGGAAAAAATGTGTTGTCCCGGGAGAAGCCATAGGATTATAGACTGGGTAGAGTTGGAAGCAACTTAGTTCCGACCAACCTGAAATTGGCAGGGGTACCTTCCACTAGGGTGTCATAACCATAAGAGCGATACTGATGAGCTTTTCCTAATGGTTTCTGTGTAGTTTAAATTCTGTGATGATGTGGCTACATGGCTATGTGCTATATCCATCATCACAAAGGAAATGCATGCCTTGTGAAGGACAATGCACCCTGCAGAGATACCACCCATGCCAGCAGCAAGTAAGGAGGCAGCAGGAGTAATGACAAATATCATTTACCCCATCACAAAGGTGACCCACACTGCTGTAATGGCAATGTAAGTGAGCTTGAATGGGTCCCAGCACATCCTTGTGATCTGGCCCTGATGCTGGCGTTGTGATGGTGGTTTGAGCATCTGCTCTGGGATGTGTTATGTTCCCACTTGTAGTTCCTTTGCTGCAGCTTGTGGTCCTCCTTCTGCATGGCAATACTGAAATATCCTTTCCCATCACCTCTAGCGCTCTTACACTCTTTGAATTGCTCCTATTCCTAACATCATTGAGGATTATTATAACCTCCCTTTGTAATGTACTATAAATTTTACTATAAAGCACAAATTCTTCGGCTCCCAAGCCCCATCTTACATGGAGACAGCTCGCTGTACTTCTTCCACTCGCAGTAATGTGAGCAGAGAGCTAATGAAGGTCTTTATGTAAATTTCCGAGTTATCAGGTGAAATCTTCACATCGAAATCTGTCACATGTTATAAAAATTCTTTATGTTATCAAATGCTAATGATAACTCAGAACAGAGAGCCCACGGAGGAGCTTTGAAATCCTTCATAAAAACTGCATTCGGCCCCAGCAACTGGAGCCTTGAATTTCTACTTCGACTACTCCAGTTTGTAATTAGCATAGTGCAGGCTTCTCTGCCCTCTGAAACCATAATGTTAATTACAAAAATTACACTGTGTTTAAAAGTGCAATTAAGAGACTGAGCTGCACAAAGGGAGCCGTGGAACCTCTTTGCACACTTTGAAGCCAGGTCACAACGCAGCCCGTGAAAGAGAGTCCGAGGCTCGCTCCCTGTTAAAGGCTTGGGAAGATCATAGGGAGAGCTCAGCTAAAATGAGCTCTGGTAGGCTCTGCTGAGCCCTTAATGAATAATACTCTTCCTTGGGAGGGAAAGTGGTAAAAGGGAGGGCGGGTGTGTGTGGGTGTGTATGTGTGTGAGAATACTGAACTAATTAAGGACCTAATCCTGCAGTGGTTATTGCATCTGGTTGGGATAATGGTGCAGAATGAGGACCTCGAAGGTTGTGGTGCAGTCACAGTCTCATCCAGCCTGTATTTGTTATGGTTCTTGCATGGCACCTGAAAGCAAAAATAACTATATTCCTTTGTGTCTTAGCTGTACTAACTTGGAACAACTTAATTCTTGTGTCCTGGTCTTTGGCTGAGGGTTTGTTCTGCCCTGGTGTCCCTGCTCATGTGGTGCTGGGACCAAGCATGGTGGCTGCCAGTCGAGGGAGCCCTTGGTCCTGCCCACAGATATCCCTGCTTCAGCTCACAAAGGAGCCCTGCCAGGGATGGAGAGGGAAGAAAATGGTGGAAAACTCAACCACGGAGTGCCAAGTGTTGCACAAAAGGCTTGGAAAAACAACCACAAAAAGAAAACCAATTGTTATTTTTCCTTAAACCCATTTAATAATGTGAGCTTAGGTAGCACCCTCCTCCAAAGGCCTTCCAAGTGCTTGCACAAGGCGTTAATTAATTAATTAAGACCCAGAGCACCCCTCTGTGGTTGGTATCTGCACATCAGCCTATAAAGAAACTGAGGCACAGCCGGTGGTTATGCAGGCAGATGTGCCCAGAGCAGAGGAGCCCAGGGGACCCCATCCCTTCCCTCTGCACCACCACAATGATATTCTAACCTGTGTGCCTGCTCTGTGGTACCAGTTGGCTGTGGTTGTTTTGGAGGAGGATGATGTGGTAGCAAACACCAGGATCACACTTTTGCAGCCCTTTGCTTGAGTCAAGGTCTGTCGTCACCCTCTTTGGGCACAAAGTGGGTGCTTGCAGTGACGTGTAGGGCAGGATTGGGCCATGCTGGCATGGGAAAGGTTATCAGCTCAGTTCTGATATGAACAATGAGCATTATCATTCTATCCTTGAATTTTCCAGTAACTTTTCCATACAGCCTCATGTAAAAAAAAACTTCAATAACCGTTCAATAAATCATCAATCTGACCTTTTTGAGTAAAAACGAGCACTGCCATCGGTGACACCAAGTGTGTATATATATGGAGTGGTACAGGGGGATGGCAAGGGGGAGCCCAGCTTTGCTGGGAAACTTCAATGCAGCCACCAGCCTCAGGTTTATTTTGCTTCAGTGCCTGAGGAAAGGAGAAAAAAACCATTTTCCTTCTCTTTGCCTTCTACCTGCCCAACTGGTTATAGACCCAGACAGTTTACATATGTGATCCTTCCTATTTAGAAAATTAATGGTGTTTTCTGGCTCCAAATCACAGCTTGTGGTGCTCTGCAGGCGATGAAAAACTTGGCCAGCTTCAGCAGCAAAGCAGCCATTAGAAAATTAACCCTTGGTGGCAAAAGAGCAAAGGTACCCGAGCGAGGTCCACGAGAAGTGGCAGGCTGTAGCTTTCAGGTGTACCTACATATGTTAGCAATGTAAAACCAGCACAGGCAGTCCCCCCGGAGAGTGCCCATCAAGCGTGTTTGAAGCTGGATACTGTGGAGAGGGCATGGCCATATCACTTGGCAGCGAGAGCAACCAATATGCCATGATTTTCATTAGAGCACAAGAGAAGTGCTGAGCAGAGATTATGAATCAGAGATGCCTCTCTTAGCAGAACCTGATGGCAAAGCATTTGGGCATTTGCTCTTCAGCGCTGCCCTGCTTTCCTACCAATCCAGCATTGGTTATTTATGCATCTCTCTGTCATTTATTGATGGCAATTATGCATATGAGCAAAAGTGAATATTACAGAAAAAATAAATGCATGCATATATATACATGTATTCATATCTATAATAAAAAGGGCTTTTACATTGTTGCAGATTTCTTTTTGACTTTGAGATATGAATTCTTCTTGAGTCCTGAAGGGCTGCCCTCGAACCCCATAGGCTGTGTGATTTCCCCTGTGGCAAGGGTGGGGGGGAATGTGGGGATATGTGATCCTCTTCTTGGTTTTGCAAAGACCTGGGATTTCTGCACTATAAAAGTTGTTACTTTGCACTGAGGGGTTCAATGGGGCTTCCCAAACTGCCCCAAAGAAGAGGAAAATGAAATAGAATGGAGCATACAGAGAGGAATAGCACTACGGGTCTGAGTGCCCCAACCATGCACATTTCATGTGGTGCATTTCCCAGGCAAGCTAAGAAGGAACAAATCTGTACCCATCACCCTTCCCTGTGCTGTGGGGATCCTCAGGGAGCCCCATAGCCCCATGGGGTGCTGTTGCATGAGTCTGGGCTGTGCTGGCTCTAATTTGGAAGCACACGAGGCAGTTTTATTTGAGGAGAGGGCAAGTGGTAGGATCTGCAATGACCCCAGTACTGCCTTTCCCCCTGTGAGCCAAGGGGATCTGGCTGGGGTTTTGCATGGGGGTCTCCCCAGTGGCAGTTTGTGCTGTGTGTGGCTGGGGATCATGCTGTCACCATCCTCCTGGGAGAGACTTTGTGCTGCTGTGGCACCATGTGAAGCTATCTGCATAAGTCTTTTGTGTATTACCTGTGCCAGGTAGGTTTTGCAACTGGTTGCCTCCTGTTCAGCAGGGACAAAAGGATCAATGTTCCCCACCCATTCCCTTTCCCAAGTGTGTCCTTGCCCTTATCCTACAAGAACATCTTTTAAGGCATGTTTTTGAATGGACGAGCATCAGGGCAAGCTGTGGCTTTTCACTACCTATCTGTGGCATAGAGGAGACAGGTCTAAGCACCCTGTGTTGGATGCAACAGAAACCAGATGAGCATCACCTCTGCTACCCCTAGACCTGTGCATGCTCATTTTGCAGTATTAGACCTGGTTTTATCTTTAGGCTCACGATACCAGGAACCACAGTCATTAATTTCACTGCCTCTGAATTTGGGCTGCGCGGTGCTTGCTGAAATCAGCCTGTCCTCCCCAAAACCAGGGGTAAATAACAGCAGTATTAATTACTCCTCTCTAGTTTACTTTGACAAAAAATTCCCTAAAATGCAGACTAATGTGATTATAGCAGATGCATTTTCAATTAGCCTTTGTGAAGGCTATTAATAAGATTAATAATGTACAGTAAAAACGTCAATAAGCTTCTCCTTATAGTTTTTGACTGGTAGCAGTGAGCCCTTCCCTGTGCAGCCTTACCAGGCTCAGGACCGAAGTTATCGCAGTGGGATTTGATTTCTATGGAGCAGATAGGGCAGGGTTCCGCTTTCCCTTTGGCAGATGCTGTTCTAACGCTGCCTGTAGTCCCAGGGCTTGTGCTCAAAGTGCCGCTAAACTTGGCTCAGCCCAGGACTTTCCAAAGTTGCTGCACAGCAAAATCTTCCCTCAGAAAAGCTCATTTTGCATTACCTGGGCTGGTGTCGGTGACCCCGTTCTGATCTAAATGATAAATGGCGTGAGGAGCTTGCTTTCCCTTCTCCTCCTTCTTAAAACCGTGTGACACAGCAGCGACTAGCGTTAATGTACAAAATTAATCGCCCCAGAGAGACATTTCTTTCCCCAAAAAAGTAATAATAGCCAGGATTTAGCCTCGCAAATGTGAAAACCCTCTGGTATACTAATAAAATGAAAAAGTTTCACAAAATAATATCCCAAATAATTGGGTTCCCTTTACAGAAGGACCTCATGTTGTTCATCTTCAGCAATGTATATAAAAAAATTGTGATTATTCCTTTGGATTTAATAAAACATAATTGGAAAGAAAAAGGTCTTTAAAGAAAGTGTCAGGTAATCGCTTTCGCTTTCCTCCATCAGATAGATGCTGCTTTCCCTCTTCCATCCTCCTTGGAAAGTGAAGAAGACTTTAATGCTTTGAAAAGGCAAAACGAAAAAAGAGAGAACTGGCTTTTATTCCCCCCCTCTTTTTATTTACAACTGGAATCACAATGTTTATTTGTGGTGTTAATAGACCCGTGCGCAGCTCCCTTTGGTTTGAAGAGCTCCATGGTTTGGTGTTGGGGAATTGTACGTTTATTTAAGGGGCTTGGGGTTTTAAATGATGATTTTGGGGTTGGCTGGTGGTTATTTTTTTTTTTTTGGTCTTGATAATTTAGTTTGCTTTATTTTTTAGGCATGTTTTGACCGTTCAAACTTTTTGAACAGCCCCGGCTTGTCAACCCCATGCCCGTCGCCCCCTCCTCCTGCTCCCCAGAAGCTGCATGCTCCTACTGTGCTGCATTCATAATCAAATTAGTGCGCTGTGAATAGGTTAGAAAAACTGTTATCCAGCCGCTGCCACGAAAGATATTTTAGCCCACTCCCCTCAAAGCCCTCCCTCCTCCGCTCCCCCCCTTGCCTTTTTTCCTCCCTACGTGAGCCATAAAGACATCCATGCGGCCAGAAAGATCTTTACCTTACTTCTCCCCTGCAATCTCAGCCTCTTTATTGACTTCCACGCATAACCCCCCCCTCTTCCCTCCCCCATTGCACACAACGTAACAAAACAAAAGTAAATTCTCCAGAAATGAGCTGCTCGTGGGAGAAAAAGGGGTGCTTGGTGGGGGGGTGGTGGGAAGCCGGTGGGCTGCTGCATGAGAGATGCTATAGGGAGACAGCGCTGGAGATAGTTGTCCCAGCTACGAGATAAAAGCTACATTACATGAAATTAATGGAGGCTGTCTGAGACATACATGAATCACTGTTTCAACACTAAGAAACCAGCACAAAAGAATAAAGAAATCTGAGTACTAACTATATCTTCAAAGGTCTCCTATTTACCCAGCTATACTGGGTAGTGACACAAGTGGGGGGAAAATATAAGAAAAAAGCACTGCTGTGATCGAATGAATGAGACCATATGAGCTATATTGGTGCCGTATGCATTCTATTTAGCTGATATCAAACACAGTTTAATGAAAGTTAAATAGTTTCTGAGGAGTGCATGAGCTGGAACAGATTAGATTCCACCGAGGGGTCTGTCAGCATATTGTTGCTCACATGTATTCCCTGCTCAGAGCTGCCACAATTCCAGCACTCCATTAGCAATACACAAAAGACTTATGCAGATAGCGGGCATAAGCACGTACCGCCATGTTGGGAAATAAAAAAAAGAGGGAAAAAAGAAAAGGAGGAGAAAAAAAAAAAGGAGAGAGAAGAGGGGGGAAAAAAGCCCCAACCTAGATGAAGGTTTTGTTCAGTGAATTCATCTGAAAATAGATCTCTGTAATTCGAAAGTGATAAGAATAGATGGAGAAAAGGAGAAGTGGGGGCTGGCTGTAAGGAAAAGAAAAATAATAATAAATATATATATATGTATATAAAAAGAAGAAATCTGTAAACTACCTTAAAAGAACAGATATTGCACCAAGTATATAATGAGGTTTTGATCTTTCAGGGGGGACAATGACATGGGTGAATGCTGTGCCCTTTTGATCTGCAAGTTACATCTGGTCTTAAAGGCACAGCGGTTCCCGTGGCCTCTCTTCCCCCAGAAGTTGTAGTGGGAGATGCTTTTTGGAGAAGGGAGAGGGGGGAATCTTCCTCCAAAACACCATCTCTTGGACTTCTCTGTCTTATTTTAAGACGCAGGATTCATCCCAGAAATACCGCCGGACAGCCTTTGCGCCTGGTACAATGTCTGTCACTGAAAGTAACATGAATTGAGATTAATTTTTATCAGTTCAGAGGATTTTTATTCCTCTCCCTAGGAAAAATAAATATATATATATATATCAAATCCTCCTCCTCAGAGGTGTCTGTTTTAAAATTAGTGGTAGGATAAGGCTGGTGGGGGTATTTAGATATCAGATGGCAATTGCTCAGTGATTATTGCGTTTTGATTTAATCTGACAGAACTGATCTCGCACCATGAAATCTGTATTTTCACAGGAAAATAGGAGTTGCCATCGTGGAACACACCATTTGTCCACCCGCCAGCCTGGACCCACACATGGGGGGAAGCAACCCTCCCCCTGTGCTTGCACCCAATGCAATTACTTACTAGTTATCACGGGGACAAGTGGTGGGGGGCAGGATTTCTCCTTGCTCCTGACTGACAGCCACTTTACACCCTACGGCACCAGGGTTTCTTTCCCCTGAAACTTTTGGTTTTCAACCCAGCTCAGTACAGCCACAAATATTCCTCCTGCCCATGGAAACGCTGCAAACTCTTTTTGGAACGTGCCTGGCGGCAGCGGCGCTCATCCCAAACATTCCATCTGGCAGCAGGGACATCACTCAAGCGGTCCCCTCCATCCTCTGCCCTTCCCCTTCCCTCCCCACCCATCTCTCCTCTAATTCAGTCAAAGAAAAGGGGGCACAAGCAAAACCAGGATCATTTGTTCAGGTTTCTTGCTCTGCAGCTGGGAGCTTGCCTTATTAATATTATCTGGGCTGGGAACGCACAGTGTTTCCTCAGGCATCTCTTCTGAGTCATTTTATCATTATTCATAGGGATAAAAATGGCCCAAACCAAGGATGCTGAGGATCCATTTAGGGTTGCCTGTCAGATCCACTAAGGTAATTGGCTCCATTTCTTCATTCCCATTCTAAATTAAAATAATTTTATTAAGTGGTACAGTAGGTGTTTCACCTGTGTCACCAGCTGCCTATTAGAGGCAGAAAGGGCTTTTCCACATTATTTCTGTCTGTTCTTATAACATTATGTCATCATATTCAGCCTTACATCGTGTCAGAGGTTGTGCAGCCTCATGTACTTAAGCCCAGTGGTTACAAAATGTAGGTCCAAGATGCCCTTTTCGCTGGGGGAAGAAGTCAAATACACTTGACTGTTCCAACTCTGCTCACTCTTTCCCACATATAATTCGTGCAGCACGAAAAAATGACTGTATAACTGAGAGCAGGGTCTGTGGTATAATTGAAAACATACTACTACTAATGAAAAGGACGCACAAGTGATAGCGGTGAGGTTTCCAGAAGCAGTTTTCGGAGGGGAGAGCTGGTTTTAAAGCTGTGCTGCCTGTGTCGAGGAGGGAAACATGTGAATGGATCTCTATGGAGGGAAAAACATGTAACACGACTGGTCCCTGCAGGTAGCAGCTACTGGTGGTCCTGATGCTGGTACTAATGTTGTGCTAAATAGTATGAGGCTGGCTAAATGTATTTAGGGTTATTTTATTCATCAGAACAGGGTGGTTCTTCCCAGTAGGGATCTTCTGGGGCCAATAATTGCACTTTAAAGGAGTGGAAACTGAGGTGAAGCTCAAAAGCACCACGGTAAAAGCATTTGGTGTCAAGACACAGAATTTGCAGCTCCCAGTTTCATGTTTTGGGTCCATGTTTCCAACAAGGGTATTTGCATCCAGTGTTCAAATAACAGTATTATGCTTCTCCAGTCAGTGTCTTGGCAGTGAAACTACAGGTTTATAAATCCGCATTCGAGCATCCATCTGAATTAGACATTTTGGGGATGGACTGTTGGGGATGGATCCCTATATCCCATCAGGGCAGGGGAGCTGGGAGCAGTTACTGTAGCAGAAGAAACAACAGAGGAAACTGGTGATGGATATTTTGCTTTAGCCTTTCCATAAACCATAGCTACCAGTAAGGTGGAAGTTTCCACGAGCAGATAACACAAGCCACACAGTGAGAAAAGGTCACTTTTCCAATGGACAAAGTCATTTCCATCCAGAAAAAAGTGCAGTTGCACAATAACATTCCTTGTGGTTAGATAGGGAAGAAGGGAGGAAAAAAGCCCAGGCATGTTTGTTCAGTTTCAGGGATCTTGCGACTGTTTTTCTTCAACCTGCAGGTGGCATTAGCACTAAAAATGGATTTTTCTTTCTTTCTTGAAAAGTGTTTAGCAATGAAATGAAGAAAGCTGCAAGGGGATCTGTAGTAGGACTGTGCGCTTGGAGTTAGTCATGCTAACTGCAGATGGCATTTTTGCATGTTTTATAAGGCAGGGATATACAAATGTTTTAGCACCCTGAAATATAATATATGAAGTTTCCGGAAGCAGGCGGGCTGGTAGGACCAGAGGAGCCTGAGCTTACGCTAAATCTGTGCAACTGTGAATGAGTTGTGCAGCACGAGGAGCAGTGCTTGCTGCCGGCAATGCCGGGCTGACACCCGTCCATCACAGCATCACCTCCACCCAGGCAGCACCTCGAGCTGTGAGCTCGTCCCCAACCCTCAGTGAGGGACAGGTTTGGATGCCCCGAGCTTCAGATGCCTTCTTTAGCTGTCACAGTGGGATGGAAACTTTAAATAGTGCTGAGGCAGAGATTAGAATATGAAAGATTATTCCCTCCTTTTTGTGTGTGCCAGGAATGGGAATGAGTTCATGTTTAAACCTGTAAAATCCATCCCAAACCCCGACAGCAGCGTCTCCACCTTCCCAAAATGTCAACATGCTCCATGGGGCACAGTCTCAATGCAACTTCTCACATCAAGGCTCGCATTTTGTTTCACCTTGCCCTGGTGAGCTGACAATGAGCCTTTTATGACCGTAGTCATTCAGATTTAAGTTTATGGCCTGAAGTCCACTCGGGTTGTGCAAGAAGAGCAAAGGCGTGAGAACAAAGCCCTGCAAAGGTGGAGCTGGGTCAGCCTTCATCCCACTGCCCAACTTTTTTTGCTCCAGAGCCACAGGAGAACCCAGATAATGATAAAACCAAGAGCAGACGTTGTGACCTTGTGCTGTTTCAGTTGTGATTAACCTAGGGTAAAGCTCAAGTGTGTGAGAGCAAAGCACCCATAGGCTTTTTCTGTCAAAACCTGGAGTCTGAGGCTGGGAAAGGCGGAGTTGATCCTCTACTCTTAAATTCTCTTTATTTTCCTTAGTTTTCCGCTGCCACTCGAGCATTCCTTCAACACCTGGACTGCTGTCTCCAGCCAGCTGCTTTGTCTGCTCGGAAGCTGATACTCATGCATGAAAACCCAGGGCAAGGCTGACTTTGCTAGCAGCTCTGTGACAGTTTAGGTGCAATTGCATGCAATCAATTTAGATTGCAAACCTTCCATCAGTCTCAAACTAAAAGAAACAAAAGGGATGAGTGCCATAAGAAAAGGCAATGTCTGCTGCCTCCACTGGTACTAAAGTCTCCAAAAGAAAACCAGGAGGGAGAAGAGTTGCAGCAAACGGTTGCTGAACAGGGAAATCCTCAGCTGAAGGAGAACCGAGGCCGCAGAGCTTTCACCAGAGGCTGCAAAGGGACTTTTTTATGTTTTCTGTTTTTTTTTTCTTTTTAAGCTAACCATTTTATTACTGGGAAGTGCTAATTTGTGAAAGCAAAACAACTCGAGGCAAAGGGTGTGCTTTGACAAATTTCCCATATTGAGGAGTGGTGGGGAGAAGCATGAAAAAGAGGAGAAAATAAATGTAGAACGATTGCAATGTCATGGGGGGTAAGTGGTATGTTTGAGACAGGGGCTAAATCACTGTTAAATCACTGCAGGCAGAATTGATGTGAGACTGGAGCACACTGAGAACTGGGCAGGGGCATAAACCTAATTGATTTGAGGCTGGAGCAGGGAGTTAATTGGGGGCCAGGATGGAACAGTAACTAACACAGTGCTGTGATAGCCAAAAGCATATCTCACTCTATGCCGGTCACATCCATTGTCCTGCCCAAGTCAGACATGAATGCTGGGAGCTGAGGAATCACCCTCCATGGTAGCTTAAACCATGATTTCATTATTTTGGTTGAAGACTGCTTTCATACATTTGGAGGTGGGCTTGAGCATGTTTTAAGCGCTTATAAGCACTCTTTGTTGTGATGGACCTCAGGAGGGAGATGCCACGCAGCATGGCTCAGCAGTGCTTGTCATCCACAGCGTTGTTTTGGTTGGGGAAGGGGAGGAGCAATTCGCTGCCAGAACAATTATTACAGCTAGCATGGAAAAACAGGCAGTTTCCCAGAGAACTTTATTCCTCTCAGAGAAGCAATGTACGTCCCCAAGGAAACCAACTAGTCCAGGTCTGCACTTACTCCTTGCAAATGTTCCCTTTTTTTCTTGTTCTTTTAAAGACTGTTGAATTGAGCACTCAAAATTTGAAAATGCAAAGATGAAGGTTGCCTGGGCAACTGCTTTGCACTGAATGAGGAAACGATCTTGTGAAACAAACATTAAGTGATCATGTAATTAAAGACTGAATCAAAATTCCATTGTATAAGGCAGGAGCCTAAATTGAAGTTGACCAGGCAACTTCCTGTTTGGCGCTTCCCAAAGTTTAACAACTTGACTTAAATCAACTTTTTTTTTTCCCCCAATTATTCCTCCTTTTTGTATGCAATGTGAAGAAATTGATGGTGTATCAATATTCTGTGGCCAAGCTCACCTCTAGCCACAATCTGAATTTTAGCCCAGGAGCTGTAAATTCCCAGCACAGATGTTACCACTGGAACAGAGGGTGCAACTTTTATCTGCTGCCCTTGGGGGAATGAATTACAGCTGAAGGAACAACGTGACTTTTCAGGTTCTTATGTACAGTTTGCATCAGATGGGAAGTGAATTTAGTCTATATCAGATGCACCAAAGGAAGGTGCAAGAATTACTATGTACAGATGTAGACCAGACTGTCCACGGGAAGACTTCACCTAAGCCACTAGCAGTTAGAGGTTGTTTCAAACTCTCAGTAATAATTTGTATATTCCTTCCAAACCCTACTTTTTATTTATTTATTGGCAGTGGCTTTGGTTTTAGATTTCACCCTTTCATCATTTCCATTACCCAATATGTCAGAGGAATGTGGTGACCCCAGTGTTCCTGGGGTCTGCTTCAAGCTCTGGTGTGAGGGTGTGATCCAAAACAGTTGTTAGCAATCAGTCACCAACAGCAGAAGTAAACACCTTAAAACTGCAATATTAAATGTCACTTGGGTAAGAAAAACCTGTAAGTGCTGTCCACTTCTATATAATGTATGAATCCTTATAAGTAATATATTGCATTTTGCTCCTTTCGCAAACTCATGGTGGCATCTTCCAATGTGTTACAGTGTTCTTGCCATTCCCCACCTGTATTTAAGACTTTACATCAGTAAAACTCCTCTCTCTAATTCCTCTGGAAACACAAACACGTTTTTAGCTTATGCACTTTTTAGCTTACTAAGTGATAGTAGAGCTCTACCCTTCTGTTGCTATTTTCAAGGGCAAGAAACGTCTGTACAGCCAGCATATACTAGGGCCTGGGTTTTATTATTATAATTGTTATTAGCTATCTGTCAATGCAGAGCTTCAGTTTGACACAAATAATCTCCACAGTAGTGTGTTCTGTGTTCCTACCATAAGAAGCTCTCACAGCTTCAAGCATGAAGGCAAAGGACTAGTTTTAACCTTCTCCCATTTGCACCCAGTCTCATTCTGCCTAATGATCTCACTTTTTAACATATATTTTTTAAATCTCAGGCTATCCAGGTAGTCTATAAGAGTTATATCTACAAATACAGTGATACAATAGGGAAGCCTTTACTTGCATTTACTGAACTGACCATGGTTTTGGAGCACATCAGCTCTCAGCTGCCTTTCCAGAGACATTGTGGCACTCAAGGTGAGGACTTGCCAATGACTGCTTGTCAATTAGGCCGGCTTCATTTGGTAGTTCCTTTTCCTCTGCTGTCAGGTAGTCTTTGTCCATGTAGCCTCTTCTTTCTTGCAGAGTAGGCCTTCTTGTGGGTGAGAAAAATTACTTACTATCTAGGTGCTAATGCATTTTTCTTAGTTTGTTTTGAATAATGAGAGCTGTATGAATTGTTAAAATCTTAATAGTAGTTGTAAGATTTATTTTTTTCCATACTCAATGTTTATGCTGGCAGCAATGGCAGAAGTTGATGCAGTTTTGGGATAAAGGAGCTGGAAGAACTTGTGAGACTTCTTCCACCTCCATTGCCATATGTGCTGACGAGCACAAATAGTGCTTGTTTCTAAGCAAAGGAGACTCCGTGTCTGTTGAGTTCAGCTTTGTACTGCTTTCATTTTCCCACGATAGGTTGGGATGTTCATTCAAAGTTCTTCTTTTACTGTGGGACATCCCTGACATTTTCCCATTGACACAGACCAAATGGTGTGAGTTGGTGACCTTCTGCACCAATACTTCAGTAGGATCTTGCTCCTGCTTCCTCACCCATCCTGCTCTACTATCATGCCCTTATCCAGCTCCACAGTTTTGTTGCCACCAACTGATTCCCAGTCTCCTTGCTTGGCCAAGCACAGGGTTTCCCTCTTTGTTCTTTCAAATTCATACAGGTGTTTCTATTTCATGACTTTATGCAATCAGTCTTACTCTTTCACCCATCATTTAGTGGATGAGTGAACTCTGCTCCTCACCATACAGTCAATGTCCATCCTGCAGCACTATCTCTAACCCATCTTTCCTGTCCTGTATTTCAGTTTTGCTTGACCTGTTATCCCATAAATTTCTTTCCATCATCACCATCTTCCTTACGTGTCCTTTTTTAGCCTTATTAAATTGTTTCCTTTTCTGTGTTACTTGGACCTAGATATACCCAGGGAAAACCAATTCCCACTCTCCGAGGCCCCTCTACTAGCAGCTTGAACCTGTGGTTACAGAACAAGTCTGGTTTGAGTTTGACAAAGATATAAGCAAATGAAAGAGTCTTTTATAATGAGAAACGTCATCCAACCTTAATAATTGACAGTGCCCTCAACCCCACCTATAATAAGTGTGTGTATGAAAATGAAACCTGAAAACTGAATGAACATGAAAAGGCCTCAACCTACTTTCAATCTGATAGGCGTGCTCCTCACCTCTAATGGAAGTAGACAGGACAGGCCTTGTACATCTCTGGCTTCATTTTGCAGAAGTGTGTTACAAGTGGTGAGTTATTGTGGAAGGAGTCTTGTGGACAATATAACCAGGGAAAGGTTTTTTTGCAGGATCTCATTTGCACGGTGATAAAATACTCGAGCTCTTTTGAATCCTGTCCATGGCAATTTAGACAGATGTTGAAACATGCGGTAACCAAAAGTAGGTCCAAGCCTTGGACCCTCAGGTAGACAGATCTCTCTCCTAACAGGCTGTGTAGTTGCAGGGTCTGCTCTCCAGCTGCAACCCAGAGGAAATTTGGAGGGGGCAAGGGATCCATCGCGTCCTCTTTAAGCCAGCCATTAGCTTATTAGGGAAAGGAGAGCTCTTATTCCTGGAAGCAGCATTTTGTGAACTGTCATGCTTGTTTCCTTCACACGCTGGCACAGATTGCCTGCTTGACCTGAGGGCTGAAGCCATTTGCATTTTTGATCTGCTCATCTCTCAGAAACCTCCACAAATTAGAAATACCATAAACCATGTTTGTTGTTGTGAGGGCAGAGCCGTCTGAAGTGAGGTCTGGGTGTTGTGTTTGACCTCAGCTGAAATACTGGTTCAAAATAGACCTTGCTTTGAAGAATTGCAGTCTCTAATCTTCAAAGCACTGGCTAATGTCTAATGACTGCAGGTAAGCATTTCTTCACAAGAGAGTTCTTCTGCACCACAACTCTCAAACCAAGCTTTTCCAGGGTCTTACAGGTGAATGAGAGAACTCAAAAGCTAATACGATCTCTGAAAAGATTTTGAGTTGAAGCTGCATAATTGCAAGACCTTTTCCTTCTGTGTTAAGATTTCTAATGAGCTTTTTACAGGAAGCTTCTGGTCTCTCAGCTGAGAAATGCTATAAGACAGCAAAACACCAGAGGCTTTATTTCCTTAATCTTCCTCGTAGTGTCTCTAGTGTTTGCTGTGGGGGTGCTCTATGTTGTGCTATGATATGTCCATTCTTTCTGCTTTCTTGTGGTCCCAGGCCCTTCAGACAGGCATCAGAGTGGCAGAGGTAGCCCTCTGGCCCTTGGCACTGGCATACATACTGTGGCCTCAAAAGGCGCAGAGCTGAGAGTGAAACCCTAGAAGGAGCTGGTAATGCTGTTAGATGGAGCAGTCAAAACCTCAGTGTATTTCTGTGAGGAGGCCATTTATAATTTACCCACATTCCCTCTTGCTGAAAAAAATTCCTCTAATTCTTCCCATGTGAATACAGAGCATGAAAGGAGCGCCGAAAATCTCCCCTCTTGTTTTCCCGTTCATTTTCTTATGCTAAAGCCCTGTGGACGAAACCCGTTCCAGGTGCAAGAGAGCTTTTCCTGTAATTTGCCCATGGTATTCTTATCAAAAGTGTTTTTTCCAAAACTATTTCCTTTTAACATTAATTATCCTTTGAGCCAGCTCGCTCACAGCACACAAAAGGGTACAGAGGCTTTGCAGGATTTCTTCTTTTTCATTAAGTACCACATGTGCCTCACTTTGCATATATAGAGTAGTTCCCCACCACCTTGAAGACATCACAGCATGTACCATAGGAACCAAAGCTAACTGGTATAAAATGGGTGGTTATTGTTTAGTTATGTGCTGTAATGTTTCCCATATGACCTAGTGATGAAGCTCGTGGGGCTGGAGCTGTAAGAATTAGATTGAAAGTTTAAATATATAAATAAAAGGGACATAAGCTGCTGCTGGGATAATGTCTTTTGAGTCTGAATCTTTCCTGCAAGGTTTGGTGTGCGCATCTGATCTTGCCCAGCAAAGGGAGATGAGGATGCGGTCAGCCCCACGGGCACACAGGTTGCTAGCTAAAAGCAGTACAACAAGAGCTGGGAGGAGAGAGCGGGGTTAATCTCTTGTCCTCTTTGCCCAGGGGAATGTTTATCACCTCCCAGGGAAGGTCTCCTTTCCTTCAGTGAGTTAAGTCAGCCTCTGCTTTGTTTGATGCTGCCCATTTGAGGAAAGCTTCTCCCTGACCTTCTGCCAGAGAGACTGATGACAAGGACGGTTTGAACTAACCTTGACATTCACCAGGGTAAATGGCTTTTTCCACAAGTAGTCAGCAAGCAAGGAGAGCCAGTCAAGAGCTAATGAATCTGTACCTGAGGGAAACTGAACAACAATTGTACTTTTAAAGAAGGAAAGTCTTCCCTGGCTCCATCTGGGCTTAAATGCTGGCGGATTAACTCTTCCAGCTCACACCTGGGTCCTGCCATGTTGCCTTTTGGCTGGTGGCAGGGAAACTGCCAGCGGAGGAGTGGACAGGGAAAACCTCAGTGGGAAAGGAAATGTGCTCAGCTCTCCGATTGCTGTGATGATGGATGAAACTGCTGCAGTCCTTTTTCTCCCCATGGCATGCAATAACCCTATTGCAACCCCACATTGCCCTTGGTGCAAGGAATCAGCTGAAGAGACTCAAGCAAGGACAGATGGGTGGTTGGGTAACTGCTGCCTACAAGCCCTGTACCCCCAAATGCGCCTTTAAAAAGGGGTTTAAGGCTAAGCTTTAGTCCTGGGCTTTAGCTTTAGGAAGTGGAGTGATCGCTGTGGCCATCACAGTGCTGGTTCTTGATGGATGAGGATATCACACATGGGCTTGTGTGTATTGCAAGAAAGGGCCAGGTTGCACCTCTATTTGGGGTTTTCATTTGGGTGTCCCCACATTATAAAAGAAGAAGCATATGGAGCCTGCAGTGCCCTTTTCTCGCTGCGGAAGGAGATTTTGTTGGCTTCTCAGCTGATATCTGAAACAATAGAAAGAGCTTTGGCTATTGCGACATATTTCACTTCTCTCAGTACTGTCCAGATGATGTATTCTTAGTACTAATTAGGTGGTTCAAAGCCCAGTTTTTGTGAATAAGCCATCATTGTGTGAAGATTGGCCTGACAGTCCTCTGGCCTGTTCATTCACAAATCTTGCCTGTTGCTTCATTTAGAGTTAACTCATTAGGGGATTCCTCCTGCAGCTGGCAGGAAGGACCTGAGGTGTTGCACTGGATGGATCAAATACTAGATGATCTTTAAAGGTCTTTTCCAACCCTAACCATTTATGAAATCGGGGTACTGCTGATTCCAGCTCAGTTTGATGAACCTCACTCTTTCATGGGATCTCATGTTCCTTGAAAGAAGTTTGCAAAGGGACAGGCTGGTGAAGTGAGAGCCCATTTTCCTGGGATGCTTGGGAAACTACTGCAGCCAGCTTTTGTCAGGCAGCACTTGGACTCGAGGCACATGGACTGCTTTCCTGAGTCTGCTACTAATTCGTGTGTGCATAACTCCTACTGGCTGGACTAAATCGAGCTCTGTAAAATGTATTTATTAATACTTACTTCCTAGGGCTGTTTATTTAAATGTTTGCAAAAGGCTTTGGAAGGCTAAGCAAGGGGAAGGCACGAGCTCCAGCACTGAATCTTAAGCACTGGCAATGGAGACGGTTGGCAAAAAAACAGCAATACATTTTCCTCGGGATAACAAAAGTAGCGCCGATGCCATCTTTGTCTGATGATCATCTTCCAAGGGATGATGTAATAAACACTACAGTGTTTTAAGGAGGGAATGAAAAAACACTGGGAAAATGGAGCTGGTAAAATGAAATAGGAGCTGCGTGTTTTTACTTCTGACATTTCCCCCTGTGGGGCTTTACTGAGGTTTTGCCACTGAGCACAAGCAATGGGAGCAGAAATGGGCAACATCAGGGATAAACTGGGACTGGAGTTAGTACATGGTGAGGATGTGCCAGGTTTTGTGTCTGCTGATCAAACAGATGAGAGCGAACAGCTCAAGCACAAACCGTGATGCTGGCACAGAGGGAAGGATCAGAGCTGGAGAGCACCCCTGGGTGATGGCCAGGGGCAGACAGAACCCTGTGAGAGACTGTAGACAAACCACAGCGCTGGTGAGGCTCCTGGGGAAGAAGTTGTATACAGTGGAGGAGATAATATTTCATCTCCCTGCAGGTCAGTTGGTTCTCGGCAGAGTGTTCTCTGTTTGAGACTTGAGGATTTGCAGACAGACAAACTCCACAACCCAGCAAAGGTCAGTCTAAATATCAGGCAGATAAACAGCACCTTCGCCGTAAGCACAACTCCGATTTATGGTGCTCCATCTACTCTTTCCTTTACATGATAAAGTGAAACGCGTGCTTCTTCAGAGGGCGGCAGCTGAAAAATTTAAAGTAACATAACTTCCTGAGGTGTTTTCAAAGAAATATGCTTTCCTGTATGCAGCCTGCTTCCTTTTAAAGGGTGTTTTTTCACTCTGATTATTTTGCTTTGGAGGATTTCTCCTTTCTGACCCCCTAGTCCTTTAGAAAACCATGACACCTGCTTTGCCTTCGCCTTTCCAAAACAAGACCTCAGTGATGATGAGCCTGCAGAGCACTGTGCTGGCCAAAGGCCACCTAGGAGATGTTGGACCCTCTTCCTTGACCAAAGCTGTCCTTCGGTGGACCAATCTGCCCGTGGGATAGGCAACAGTTCTGGCAAGGTACAAGGCTTTCCTTACTCTGCATTGATCACTCTCTGCAGCCCTGGGGGAACCTTAGGATTCAGCATGTCAAATTTCACACACCGCAATCAAGAGTCCTGCAAATTGCTTGGACAATTAACATTGCCCATAGGATCAAATGGACGTAAGGAGGAGCAAGGCGTAAGTCCTAATTTCTGCTACTTCTGCTAAAGTCGGGCAGAAAACAGGGAAATTTGTGTACAGAGCACTGAGGATAACCGGTTTTTAGGGTTCTGCCATTCATTCCAGGTTGGATTTCAGTTACTAATACAGCTCCTTGATGCCTAGTGAAGCCCTTTTAGCTAGAATTTGCTTGCACCATCTTCAATGGAGCCCACATTTCCCCATGTCCTATGAAATATCTTTAAAGTGAATATAAATTATGCTACAATGGAAAACCAGTTTTAACAGTACTAAAGTGGGGAAAGGGAATCACGGTACATCAGGATCAGACTCCTTTTAATTTTCTTCTTACTGACCTTGTGGACAAGATCTATGTAATAAAACCTGTAGGTAATAAAAGTGCTGACTACAGAGGATGTACCAAATATTCTTTTGAGCTAAAGTATCTTTCACTAGTGAAATAATTGAGTAAATATTACGCTGTACAATAAAAAGCATTTTCACTCCAAAAAATACATTAAAATAAGGGGTTAGTGTTTTAGGGTTGTTTTAGGGGTGTTTTTTTTCTGTTTGTAGAAATCCTATGTATGATTGAACTCCATCCTATCCTAGGAGTTGTAGTTGGACCCAGAAAACTTGGATTCTGGGGCAATTTTCTTCTAAGCTGACTGATTGAGGATCTATTTAGCCAATATGTGGACAGTGATGTTTAGTATCACTCTGCAGTTGATGTAGCTTAATATTTCATCTTAAATCTACCTCTGAATCACTGCAAGATAGAATTTGTCAGGAATGCACATGGCTATAGGCTGCTTGTCACAGCAATGATCTCATAGATGCCAACAGACCAAACCCTGGTTCAAGTGGTCAGTTAACCACTTACAGCTGCAGCCTTCAATTCATGCAAATTATCTACCTAGTCTGTAATATTAACATACACAAAAAAAAAGCCTTTTAAATAACTTGTAAGGTTTTATAGCACAATACATTCCTTGTGATATTATGAAAAATGCTAATATTAGCTTAAATGCTTTGAAGTTCGTTCTGGGAATCTGTATTTCGTAAGGATGTCCCTGCAGGTTTTACAGTCAGCAGAAGACATTTGGGTGCGGAGAGGAAGAAAACGGAACTTCCTTGTCCCTTTCAAGTTCTGTAGGGTTTGGAGGGCTCCTGGCAGAGGTATGTGGTTTGATACTGTAAGCAAAGGAGACCTTTTCACCATTAAAATATAAGCGAAATTTTTAGTGCCCCGAGTTCAAATTTGACATTCTTTATTCTGTTTGACTTTTCTTTTTGGAAGAAATGCTGTTTTCCTTGAAAGACTGGCAGGTTGGTGAAGAGGAGGCACTTGAGGTAACGCAGCAACCTCAGGCAGAGAGATGAGGATCAGGATATTTGTGGTGGTGGGCACCAAGTTGTGTGTGTGTGTATAGATCCTGGTAATTAAATCCCTCACGAGGCAGGTAACCCCTCAGTCCTAGTATGATCAGGTCTCTCCATTGCATCGCTTGCAGCCCCTTTAACTCCTTCCTTATGAGACAGAAGAGTAGCATGCTATTGAAATCGGTTATTCTAGATAGTTCACCTCAAAAACACTGGGGATTTGATATAATTACTGAATATTCCCCTGCTACCCATGGTCAGGGGCAATGCCATATTGTGCTACTGACAGAGCCCAGCTTATAGAGGGCTTCTTTAAGTTCTAATAGAAATATCATTCAGAAGTTACTTTCTTCTTAGTAATTTCTGTCTCACTTTTCCATGATCTAAGTGGGTACAGCCTGACAGTTAGGGCTGGGTGCACATCCAGTGAAGTAGTAACTAAATCCGTCAGCACATAAACAAGTATGTATCCCAACATGAACCCTCAGTGACTATCTTGGTGGAAACGAGTATGTTCTTTCTCATGCAAAACATGGGTAAGAGCAGCAGCGGTGACAATTAGCATTTAGTAACCTCTGGAGAAAGTTATAAAAGCTTTTAAAGCTTTTTATGTACTTAGACCTGAGGGCTCTGTCTTCTTGCAAGGCAGCAGCACTGGACTTGTGCTGTTCTGAGCTGGAGCCAGACAGTGCATCTGGGACAAAGTTTCATGGTACCACTCATTGTTGACAAGAAAAAACACATTTTCTTTTCTCTTTCTGGGGTTTCTTTAGTCTTGGTGGAAGAATGTGTCACACAAGCGAGGAGGAAGAGACATGCAGTATTTCTGCATCTCCATTGCTTGGGTTTTGTTGGTTTACCCAGGGTTGGGGTCCTGCTCTCAACCCTGTGTGGTCTGTGGGGGGACAACCCTCTTGTTGCTCCCCCCAGTGCCTGAGCATCACCAACCTGAGCACTGCTGGGTGTTTCCATGGTGACCATAGCTGGGCTGGTCTCCATGGTGACAGTGGTACCCTGGCTGTGGGTTTGGGAGCTGCTGTTGATGTCTAGGGGTACCTGGCTGTCCTGGGACAACAGGGCTTCAGGGCAGCAGGGCATGACTGGGGGCAGTAGCAGGATGGGGACATCAGATCATGGGCAACATCTGGAGGACAGTTTGTCATTGCTGCCAGCCTCAGGGTGCAGAGCATCTCTTCCTGGCTCTATGAGGCCCGCGATTTCCATAAGGGCACAGAGACTAGAATCCAGTCTCATTAATCACCTGCCTCCAAACATCTCCCTTTGTGTCACCCTGTGCCGTGCAGTGGCAGGGGCATTGTCCCACCACCATGCAGGTGGGAATGTCCCTGGGAGGGCAGGGAAGCTCAGGGGCAGGACCACCAGCAAGCACCTCAGACAGGTACTTCATCTTGGTTCGGCTCATGCGATGCAATCCTGCACCTGCTCAACCTGCTCTTCACCAGACCCATGAACCCTATTGCACCTCAGCTGTGGGAAGAGAGTCTGCTTATAGCCACCCATGCACAGATGCTTAAATGCTAAGCAGAATGTGCTTACATGAGCAAATCCTGATGGCCAGGGATGTTTTTTTCTCTGGAGCAAGAAGAGCTCCAGTGGGTAAGGTCAGACCTGAAAACAAACTGCACCTGATAAAGAGGTTTTCTATTCAGATTTGTACATTAGATGTTGAAGATGAACTTTGTGTTTCTTGGTTGCTGGGCAGTGAAAAGAGCTGTGTTGGCTGCTTTTATCCTTGCATTAGCTTGGTTAGGCGCTACCTGCATCTTGTGTGGACACTTCCCTGCTACAGTGGCCTGCTGCTAGCCATGAAATGATCTGCCATTCATAGATATCAGTGGGCTGTGAGGGATGGGAGCAAAGGCATGGCTGGTGCTGCTTCCAAAGGTGAAGGAATGGCAATTTGTTATTTCAAATGATCTAATCCTGGTAAGGGTGAAGAGAGACATAAGCACAACAGTAAACAGCATTACTGTCACCGAGGGCTCTGGGAAGTGTTGGATCGTCTTCATCTGACGTGGCTGGAGGATTCTTTTTTACCCCCTTTGCTCAAAATGCTATTGATGATCCAACTTCAGTCCCTATGTGGCTATTTATCTTGGTGTCTCCTTGGGGTGCTGGCAGGCAGAACATGCCTGCTCTGCCATGGGGCAGGGGAGAGAAAGATTAACCTAAGAGTGATCCATTTATTCTAAAGTTGATCATGCCAAGTCACAGACAAAGATGATGATGAAAGTGCATTGGAGAGGCTCATTTTGGTCCAAGCGTATGCCCATCAAGAAGAAAATCTATCCCCTTTCAAGTACTTCTGGTTAAACACCCTCAAACTGAAGCACTTCTTTCTCTTCTGCCCAAATTCGCCAATTCGCAAATGACCAATGGCTGCTTTCCAAACTTTTTAACCCATTTTGAACTGAATTTGCTGGTGTCTCCATCCTGGTCCCCCCCACGTCAGGGTAAAGCTTCACGCTTGCTTTAATGCAGCAGGACTAAGCCCCTGCCACAGCCTCAGCGCAAACGCTTCCCTGGAATCTGTGTAAGTGAAAAACTGTGGAAGTGCCTGCACCTTGGGTTGAAGCCTCTCAGATTTCAGCACTTGATGGAGTTTAACTGCACTTTAAAACGCGTAACAGAGTTTGTGTGTCCAATTTGCTTCCACTGATGCTTGAGGATTAGAGGGGTCTGTGATGCTTTCTGGGTCCATCCTTATAGGTGGGGTTAAACACAAAAAGCAGAGGTGATCCTTATGCTTAACTGCTCTGGGGAGCATGAGGAGGAGGCCAGGGCTCTCTCGCCTTGCAGCTGCACCCCTTCCTCTCTCTTGAACTTGGCTGTAGAGAATAACTCAGCCAACACTGCCCTTATCTCCCTGCATTCCAGAGCCGCAGCAGCGCTGGCCGTGCCGGGGCGTTATCGGAGGCCCGGGTGCCCCATGGCACCTGGCTGCGGGAAGGTCAATGCTGGGGCAGGCTGTGCTTTCGGCTTTGTTGTTCCTCCCCATCACCCTGGAGCAGCCACAGGGGTCAATCTGCAGGAGTACCGAAAGCCCTGGGGATTGTTAAGCACCAAATTCTGTTTATTCCCTCTTTTACACAAGCGTATTTCACCAAAGAAGCAAGGGATGCTCGCTCCCATGCAAAGCGAGCATCCTCTCTGCATCCATTTTAGCACTCTGCCTCCTCTAAGCAGTGATATTGGGGGAAGAAGCCACATTCTGCTGGATCAAGCCATGGTGCACGGGGCTGCCGACGGGGTTAAAATATCACCTCTCCTTCGCCGGGGAATTTTCTTTCCCTTATGAAAACAGAGTGGCCTCTGAATGTCAGCCCAGCTTGCCTGTCAGTTCTCAGCTGCACCATGGGATAAAGCTGCTGATCCCTTTTATCCCCTTCTGGGAGTAGTATTAATAGTATATTCATTTTTGTTCCATTTATAATTCATTACTGCCTAGTTATTTGGATTTACTTGTGTTAAAAGGCATAACGAGACAAAAACTTAGCTGGTTAGGAGTGCAGGGAGGAGGGGGAGGGATCTTCCCCTCCTTCAATCCCTGTCTCGCCTCCAGGGTGATGGGAACTGATGGCTGGGGCCGAGCTTGTGGTACGAGCAGAGCAGGGTAGAAGGGAGGTCACTTTGTCCACAGGATGTAAAGCTTCAGAGGTCACCATTGCTCAGGGGTGTAACCTCCAGACGCATAGGAAGAGCTGTGTTGCTTTGCTCCAGTCTGGTGTATTCCTAGACCAGTGCGCCCACACTTCACTGAATTAAACAGCAAATCTAGCTCCTGTTAGGAGTTTAAAATCTGTTTACAACAGAAAGATTTCTTTTAAACAAATAGGAGCATGCATTTTAAATACAAATTTCCCTTTGTTATTTTAGCCTTCCTCCTCCCCCTTTTCAGTGTTTTTATCTGCTTGCAGTCGCGTCAGCATTGGCGCTCCTCTGGGCATTGCAGGTTCAGGGCCAGAGGGTCTGCTCTGCCCACAGCACACACTCCATGAGAAGCCCAGATGTTCAGAGGAGGTTAAAAAAAAACCCAATCCAACAACAAAAAGGAAAAGCTGTGGTTTTTAAACCACCTTTACGCTTTCCTGCTCCTGGGGCCAGCCCCCTGCGTAAGATAAAACAGCCTTGAGTCTGCTTTATCTCACCCCCAGCTGCCCACCATCCCCAGGGATGCTCTAGCAGAAGGGCTCAGCCGGACATGGCAGATCCCAGCCTCTTCCTTGGCAAGGGGGGACGGTGCCCAAGGGAGGTGGATGTCGTGGGACCAGCCCCACTGGGACCCTCTCGTCCGGGGCTCACCCCATGGATGATCACGTTGGGTTTTCCTGTCTGCTGTGTGTGATGCAGCTGGGGCCGGCCCTTGGCTCTGTAGTTCAAGTGTCTTTTTTTACTTTATTTATCTTAGGTTTGATTTTCTCTTACACTGTCAGGCTGCTTTCCTGGCAAACCATGGCTTTTGTGCTGACTCCCTGTTCGCATCAGGATTGGATCTAGTAGATGCCTTCTACGCCTTGATTCAAGTACAAGCAAACTTGCTCTTGCAGTCTGCCCCTCGCTATGACCACCTCCAGTTTTGTTAGCTGGCTTGAATTAACTGCTGATAGAGGTCAGTCAGGACAGTCCCATCCAGAATATGCTTTCGGGAAACAGTCTAAATTATGGGCAGGAAGTTTTATTTTGCAGATAGACCCATGCAGAGCTCTGCAGACGGAGAAGCAGAGATGGACAAATCAGTCAGCTGGGGTGCCTTTGATCCTGAAAGCTCCCAGACTTTGAAGGTTTTTTTGTGTATTAGCAAGATCCCCTGTCTCAGCCATCTCTATCATCCTCTTGACCCAGTCACTCCCTTCCCAAAGGGCATCTGCAGATGTACAACAAGAGTTACCGGTGGGTTCCCAAGATGAGAAATCCCAAATTGGTAAGGAGTATACAGGGGGTTACCTGTATGTAGCTCCATTGCTTTTGATTCAGTACCCAGACTGGCCTTTCTGAAGCTCACAGCGGCTCTTGGGAGGAGGGTTTCACACTATTTGCTGTGTGGCTCCATAAATTCTTGGTTTTGTTTCATTTTTGCACCACTGTGTACTAGAAGGGTAGTGCAATACCAAAGGTTTGTCTTGTAGAGATAACGATCACCAAAGATTAGTACTAGTAATAAGTATTAGCAATATGTTTTCTGTTTAATTCAGTATTTTCAAGGAAATGTTGTATATTCTCAGATATGATATTGCCAAAAATGGCAGTATTTATACCCAAACACTTTCCACACTTCTTTAGCACTCTGGGCAGGATACTGGTCTTCACCAGCAAAATTTGGACTCCCTTCCCTGTTTGTGGAAGAGTTACCCTTGATTTGGATGAACATAAATGAGATAGGAGTTTAGCTGTATCCTGTTAAACTGTTTCTGCATATTCTGCATTTATCTTCACTGTTAAGTGTCGTTGCCTTCACTATGACTTAAATGGGGAAGTATGTCAGTGTAGCTACAATTAGGATTTTTTTTCTCTGTTTTCCTCCAAAAATCATGACTCAAACCAAAGAGAAACAAATCCAGGTCTGACTCCCACACCTCACTAGTGGTGTGCTTGTCTTGCTCTTCAAATAGGCAAACCCAAATGCCAGTGGCCCATCCCAGAGTGATGCTGATGCTTTTGCCCTGACCCAGGTGCAAAAGCAGTGCCTGCATTTGGATTTTTGCTTTGCTTTTGTCCTTGTCACCCTTTCTAATGGCACACAGAGCAGGTGGCATGGGGAGGGAGGTGCAATGGAGATGTCGTATTGTCATAGGCACTGCGATTAAGTGTCCTCCCCTTCTGAAGCACAGCACTTGTTGACTTTGCCCACCTGTTTGCTAAGGTTTTGGGGTCTAATACACTTTTGAAAAGGGAACAGAAACCCTTAAAGGGAGAGGGAGAGGGGGCAGGGAAGCCGCTGGCAGCCCCTCTAACAGGAGCACAGTTTGCAACCCCATTCACAGCCATTGTCTGGCATTGTTGTACCAGACACGCTCCATTCACGGCCCCTCGCCTGTCCCTTTTCAGCAAGTGCCCACTGGTCCTGCTCTGTTTGTCGGCAAGAATGAGCTGCTGGGAGGAGGAATGTTTCCCAGACAGGGGGTGAGGAGGTCAGTCTGGACCTCTGGACATTAGTGGTGCAGACTTGCAGCCGTGGCATGTGAAAGCAGGGTGATCCTTTGAGGGTCTGGCAGACGTTTGTTTGGATATGTGCGGCAGAGCGCGATTTAGACCATGAGATTAGCTGTCAGGTCATCTGCTGTGAAATCCATTATGAAAAACACCCGGAAACTGAGGCTTCACTCGAAAACCTCCATTTACTGAATTGCAGAAATCATCTTTGCAAGCTTTTGTCGGATACATATATATGTATATTTATACGCTCACAAGCGCGCTCGCGTGTATAAAATGATGTTTGCTGTAATGCCTCATGTAAAATGCTAGTTGAATAAATCTGTCACTGAAACTTCAACTCCAGATTACTACACTCTAAGATCTGCTATTACAAGTGAAAACACATCTTTAGAAAGTTCACAACAGTCTGGAGTAGACGAGCTATCGAAGTGCAATAGAAAATCTACCCCTTCCAGATTAGTCAAACAATGAATGTAGTTCTGTATGCAAACATTGTCTAACTATATGGGCAGGGTAAATGGTTCCTGATTTACTGCTGCAGGAATAGGTGGCATTTCCTCAGACTATGAACACAGATATAAATTATCTTGAGGAAAAATACATTTCTAATCTGGAAGAGTGGACAAGCAGTTCAAATACTGGTAACAAATCAGACAATTACCAGATTATTAAACATTTCCAGTATTAATATTAATCTCTGGTAGCAACAATGTACAATTTGCCAGAAAATAAATCCTTGGTAGATCTTGTTGTACTTGAAAAAGTAGTTTTAATCTGTGGATATCCTGAAAAGCCACAACCCTGAGTCAGGGAATGAGGAGTCTGGTTTGTTGGATGTCAGAGATACCCTTTCATGGTGGTGGTTGTTGTTACCTCTCTGTGTTTTCAAACTGCACGCTGTCTTGTGTGTATTATGGACTTATGCAGTAATAGCCATATTTACTTTTGCAGCCATTTGAATGTAGCAGCAAAGCATGAATGCCTGAAGAAGAAAAAGAGAAAAGAAAGAAGGGAGAGGGGTAATGCAAGTATTAATCTCTCAATTGATGAAGAGCGGTTTCTGCTCTGCATGAAAAGATTCCCTTGTCTTCCACAAGATCTTCTCAAAGAGCACACTCAGTCCAGTGTGTTTTAATGGAACTATCTGAGGTAAGAAGATACGGCAAAAAGAAGAACTCAGATTTTTGTGGGTAATAAGTTTGGATCATTTTAGTCTAATCCATTGAAATCTTTGCCAAGCTGGTTTTTAAATTTAATACCCTCCCAAAAGACCCTTGGTACCAAACCAAAAATGTTGATGTGCATGTGCCATGACTCTGGGTACCAAGAGAACTTTCAGGGGAGAGGTTTTGGCATGCATATAGAGCATATTTTTACTGTGATTCTTAGAGCATCATCCCCATCTCAAACTACTCTCAGGCCTAACCAGAAGAAACCGGCATCACACGAGTGAGGTGAATGCAGCAGAAAATGCTCTTGCTTGGTATGTGATTACAGGTCCAACCCCAGCACAAGTGGATTGCAGAAGTCATGGATGAGCATGTCACCATTGTACTTTTGTATTTGCATAAAACAATTATCCCCTGGACAGTAGCTTCAGAGTTGTCTAGACAACATGCTTGTGATGGTATCGCTGACCTCAGACACACTGGGCTAGCTCTAAATTAGCAACGAGCTGGGCTGGAGAGATGTATTATAGTAGTTATAAACCATAAGAAGGTATTTAAATAGATAGATAAGACACATGCAAATCTTTTCATTGCCATGACAACCATCTTGATATAGGTTTTCCATACGTAGTGAGAATGGCAGAGCACAAGGCACTGGAAAAATAGCAAGAATCTGTAATGATAATGAACCCTGACAGTGTATTAGTCTAGATTTTGGTCACTTATTAACTCTTAATAGAATACAAACTTCTATAGTAATACAGTGTTCAGTGGGTCAGGGAGCAATTACTTCTAAACCTTGGTTAGAAGGATCTCTGCTATATGGCTATACCTAATGTACCAATTCTTCACAAATTGATCTGACTGATTAAAAAGCACTTTGCTATTAGATGGAAATTGCTTAGCTGCTCAGAAACGCTTTGCAGGGATGGGTTGCACAAAGCATGAAAATATGTCATTTATGGACATCTCTATATTTCCCACTTGGTTTTAATGGCAAGGAATCTTGTAAATCTGAATCCACAGATAATTGTCACAAAAGAGCTGGGGTTGCCAGTTTCACAAGGGAAATGCAGTGCAATCCCCCAACACATGTGACCCCTCCATACGTGACCTGTCTGAGCAGACCAGAAGCGAGTATTTGCTCTTTTTTATTCTTCCTCTTACAGTTCTTAATCTCTTTGAAGTCCAAACTCACCAATTTGAAAGCCAATTCATGCCTCCAATGATGCCTTCTGAAGCCATTGAGGGTTTCTCTTCTTTCTCAGACATGCAGGATTAAAGCATCTGCTGGAGCTTGGACCTGAAGGCATCTTGTCCAACTTGTATCCTCTGTGCTTGTCCCCACTCTAGCCCGGAGATGTTGGGATGGGGGTGGCCCAGGTGGGAAGGACACAAGTATATTACCCCACTTCAAACAGTTTTCTCCACAAGTCAGGTGTATCAGCAGTGACCAGGGCCTTTGGAAATGAATTGTGATTAACCTTGCAGGATGTTTTTTTGGCTGTTTGTCTTTTTTCCTTGATGATAGTGAAGATGTAGTCGTAAGGACCAAGCCTGTAGCAAACTAATTCCTTGTTACCACTGCTTGCCATACCTGCAATGGATGGTTTTGGTTTGTAAGAGGGTTTGGAGGTGGATGGGCCACATGGTGCTTTCACATAGGCCCATTTCCTTCTACCCCAGCAGGCAGCGGGGTACTGCATCCCCAGCCCAAGCTGAATCTGCCACAGCCTCCATGCTATCTCCTCTGTCTGCTACCTCTGTCTTATCACACTCCCCATAAAAGCTTTGTGCTCTGTCAGAGCCCACTGTCCTTTAATTTACACCTTCAGGTAATAATTTTGGCCAGCACTGTCAGGGTTTTGCTGTGCAGCCCCCCCACAAGTCTCACATCAATCCTATTCCTTCAGCCTTCTTTTGGGCAGCAATTCCTCCAAACCCATGAAGATGGCAAGACAGGCAGGGTGCTTCAACAACTGCCTAGTATTTGTATTGTTTGAACTGCAGCCATTTTACTCGAGCTTTGTGTTACCTCTCTGCCCAAACCTGTAAGGTGGGAAGCAGTTTGGGCAGGGAGCATCCTGTCCTTCTGCAAAGTGCAGCACCGAGCACAGCAGATCCAACCAAAACCGTGTGCGTGATACTGTGGTGCAGAGAATAATTAAAAAGCTGCACTCATTTCCCAGATAAAAAACACTCCTATAGTGTGTAAATCATCCACCGTCCTGGAGGAATAATCCAGGCGGGATAATTGTGCAGGGGAAAGGCCCCAGGCATGATAGGAGTTTGCATTAGCAATGCCTTTTCATCCATCTGTCTTTTGACCAGAGCTAGAGAAAGCCAGAGTTTTGACTTACAAGGATGTTTTGATCAACTGATTATTTCAACGACAGAGCTCCTGAAGTACACACAGACACAAAATACCTTATTTGTGTACAGGAGCAGCTAGGAGCCAGGAACTAAAAGGTTTCCTTCTTCAAAGATTGATCTGTTTAGGATCTACCAGTTTCCTGCATCCTGGAGAATTCAACCATCAGTTTGACTGGGCGAAATATTTCACCTTGAATGTTTATTCACTGACTGCAGCGGAAGCAGAAACAGGCCAAAGAAGAACTTGGCTCAGAGCAGGCATTAAATTGTATCATTTATTGGTATCCTATTGTTATTTATTAGTCCAGGTAAAGAAAACCTGAAGAGTCCTGCTTGCAGTCAGAGCTTGATTGTGCTGTTCAAGTGTGTTAGGAGCCCTGTCTGACACCTCCAATGAGTACCCACTTTTGGGTGTCATTAGGGGAAGGTTAAAGGTGCTGAAGACGGGAGGTACTGAAAAGTATCCCAAGAATGATAGTGAAAGCAATGCGAGGGCAGATATATCTGTCCTGCAGTCAAATGGCTTTTACAAGTCACACATACATGCTACTAGCAACAACTACACTGTTAAAAAGTTTATTCCAAAGTTTAGAAAAGGCACTTTGGTGCTATGGAAAAGAAAGAGTCTGTAACAGACTCCACCTATGTATTTTCCTTTTAAGATCATCTAAGCTTTGTTGAAGACTAGCCACAGAACGGAAAATTGTTGGTATTAACACTCTAGGGCATCCTATGTACTGAAGTGTCAATATCTGATCCTGAATACGTGTTCTGGTTGACAAATTTTGGGGTGTTATTTTGCCTTCTAAATATTCAGATATTCTCAGGTCATCTGGGAATTGAACAGCTTTTGCATGTATTTAAAGCAAAGTAAACTTTCCTAGAGCCTGATGATGGGGAGGAGCAATCTTACTTATGAACACAGGCACCTGCCGTTTTAATTTGCACAACGTTTGTGATTTATCCTAAAAGAACACATTACACAGTGGATTTGCAGGAGTTAAAGGGAATCTGCAGGGTGACTTTAATCTTTATGTCTTTATATACTTGAGGGCATTTTACTGCACCTCTGCACTGCTTTCACTACACAATCATTTTCTGCTTTAGAAATGTAGCCATTTGGATCAATAGTTACAGTACAATATATTGTACTTCTGATGGGAGCCTCACAGGACAGTTAAGAAGCACCAGGGTAATTCCACAAAATGCTTGGTTACGCTCTGAAATCTATTTCGAAAGTAAAGTTGGCAAAACATACACCGTGCAGAATTACATGAGCCCTAATGAAATTGTACTTACTCTACTTACTTGTATTAAAACTAAATTAGGAAGAATAGGATGTAGAGGGATGTTCCTTGCTTGAAACATGAGGGTTTTAATAGGAAGCTGTAAGTATTAAGGACCAGGCTAACAGCAGTTTTAAACTCCCGTGGAACAGTGACTGGAGTGAGTTTTGAAGGAAAAGATTTCTACCTAATGTGATAAGTGTGCTTTTAAAAGAAAAGAGAAAAATGAAGATGTTTGGAGGCATTTACTCAGCACACAGAACAATAAGTAAAAAAAGGATCCAAAATCGTATGTCCCTTAAAGCGTTAACAAATGTATCCTGCACGTTGTGGGTTTTACAGTAAATTCTTTATCTATAAACAAACCGGGTTATCACAGCTGTTTATTGTACTGCTAGCCCTGCTCCTAACCTTTATGTCTTTATTGCTTACATACCATTCCCTTGTTTATATGTCTGTACCAGCCTGTGCCCTTGAACTTGGCCCCCGCAAGCCCTGACCCAGCACACTCACTCACTCACATGGCTCACATCAGAGATCAGTAAATGGGAGATGGGGCCGGAATATGGGCAATTAACACAGAGCCAAAGCCTTGCTGGGGGGTGGGGGATTAGACCACCGTGGCGGTCCTTGGTGCTGGAGCTGCCAGGATGTAGGCTTCACCATTGCAGAACCCTCAGCCTCCTGCCCCTAAGGCCCATGGTGGTGTGCATTAGAAATTAAAGGAGAGTTATGTGCATTCCGCTCTCTTTTTGTCTGTCTTTTTTTCCCCCTCTCCTCTTGCTAATAAGCTGACAGCCAGGCGTGCCTTGTTCTGATAACTCAGCAAAGTTTGGGTTTCATCCGGACAAACAGCCCGCACCCTCCAGCATCTTCGCCAGCAAGTCTTGAAGGGCAGGACAGAGCAGGCAGCAGAGGAACAAGCAGGAACAGGGACATGGCTTGGAACATCTGCCTTCAGATCAATGATAAACTTCAACCGTAAGCTAAAAAGGACTTTACAAAACCTCTGATGGCCCACACAGTAGATTTCAGTGCATAAAGGGTTTTGGCTCAGATCAGTGTGTTTGCCACCAGGAGTGCCATCAGGAGTTGCTGTGGCATCTCATAAGAGATGGACCCTTCAAAATATGGGCAGCACTGAACATGCTGTTACAAAACAGTGTCAGTTTGTACAATAAGCTTTCCTCACTACCCCTTGGAGAAATTGGACCGGTTTGGTTTCATTTAGAATGGGTTCTTCAACTTTAAAAAAAAAAACTCCTGGTAAAAACATCTCCAGGTCTGAATCCAGTCCTTCATTTACTGCTAAAAATAATGTCAGTGAATGGAAGAATTCACAAATTCTCCCAGGGAAAAGAAAAGATGATCCCATTAACCTATATTACTGCCATCGCCATTAAGAGATACCATTAACCTGCAGTTTCCACGCAGTCTTGTCGGAGATAGTACAGTCATCCCTATAATTTTGGAGGTACTACAGTCATCCCTATAAGTGTGTGATAACTTCTGACAAATGCAGTATTGTAGCCAAGTCCATTGTCAGATTATAAGGCCCAATCCATGTAGCCTTTCATGAGTGTTTTGGCTGTTGAGGCAAAAGCCTCTCTCAAACTACACTTTGGATCAGAGCTCCAGAACAGGAATGGGTCCCCTGCCATCTAAAATGATAGGATTTGATTGGCTTACTTGGTCTTGAGCAGTCCTAATGGATCAATACAGAGGATGAGATGAGTATCAAGAGTTTTAATAACATAATATTGTGTTGTAGAAGTTGTTGTTAGACTTTCTAAAGTAACATGTGCATTTTCAATGGCTGTTCTTCACACATTTGTTAATGCTCAGCTACCAAAGTGGGAGTTCTAATGAGTACCCATATTTGGTGAATAAGTTTAAGATCCTACTAGTTGGAGAATTGGAATGTGGTTGTTTAATATAAAGTGTATATATTTACATATACCTGGGCAGTATTCTGTTCTCTTGATATATTCTGTTTACACATTTAGCCTCCCATTACAAGCATCCTGGTAACTTTAGTAATCAAATATTCGTATACTCAGAAGAGTGACTTTTCCTCAGATTTTTGCTTTGTGTCATCCTCCTGTCTTCCAGCCCAAGATTTTATTTTGTCCTTGGGAGTTTTGGGGCTTTTGTTTGTTCAACTCAGAGTAAAGACCTGCGGAAAAGTCAGCTTTATTTTGCAGTAAAGGAGCTGGAGTAGTCCTCAGGACTCATGACTTATTTCAGGTTCTTATTGTTACCATAAACTAACTCTATAAGCTAACCCTTATGCCTCAGTTTCCCAGCTAGTAGTAACACATTACTATTGTGAGTAATATGAAGATATATTCACTGCTAACTTGCTGTTCTCAGACTGGGAAAGGGTGGTTTCAGAGAAAGCTGTCGTTGTTAAGTGGCCTGTTGGGAATCCACACATCTCTCATAGGTCTAATTGTGGTGCCTGTTGCCCAGGGGAAGAAACTCTCCTTTTCCTTCCACACCAGCTCAAATAGCTATTTGGAAAGCTCTTGGAAACATCACAAAAGGAAAAGGATTTAGGGAGCTTCAGGTTTAAAAGCCAAGCAAGTAACACGAGGACAATGTCCTACAACCCTGGCCTCGATTGCCACACTTCAAAAAAGGCAGTAAATACTGTTTCTGACTAAGTATGCTTCCTATGGTGCAGCTAAGTATCCTTCCCAGTTGCATAATGGTTAACTGAGCCCTAAGAATGTGCTTGATATATTATTATAGCCCTGATGTAGCCATCAGAGAGTACCAGGCAAACAGCATGTATTTAAACCCATGCAGTTCTCATGCCCTACCATGGGAGATTTTAGTCTATCTTTTTACCACCTTTGCAGGTTGTCTCTTTTGAAAAGTAATTTTCACAGAAACATTCCCTAATCTACAATTAAGAAAATCGGTATGTTAAAGGCTACTTTAAAGCAGAACCTTTTTCATAGGTTAACCCCCCCACCCCTCCCAAGTAATAAAATGTGTATTTATGTAACAAGAGGTCAGATTTATGAGAAACGTTGTTGTGGCTTGTAATTTCAGATGAAATGATCCAGCGCTGGGATAAGAAGCATTGGATGTTGACATGTAGTGATGTGCAAACTCCCCTGTCCGAGATGAGTGTATCTCTAACTTTGCCCTAATTATCCATCACTTGATTCATGTCAGAGCACTCACATTTAAATCAAGTTTTTGTGCTATTTAGACAGGTACTCTGTAAACACAGGGAGAAGAGGGGGTTTCTGGAATGAACAGGAATGCTGCCTGAGTGGCTGAGTCCATGTTCTGTCTGAACAAATTAAAAGCAAGAGTCATTCATGCTAATTTTGTACGGCCCTCTGCACAAATCGCCCAATTTATTTGGGTGGTGAGATGTTTTAGGACACAGGAGTTGATAAAATGCATTCAATAAGACACTGCAAGTTGAATTTAAGTATAAAATGAAATTCTCTGTGCGTTGGATTTGATGTTCTTAATTTCATCCCTGGTGGACGGTAGTCTGCATTACAAAACCTTCACACATAATTTGGCACAGTTTGGGTGATTTGCAGTCTCTTCCCTAGCTCTCTCTCTGCAGAGGATGCCCTGAGCAGAACCTGTGTGGAGGCTGGGTGACCTCTCCTCTCTCAGGAGGGTGGTCTCTTCAGGTCACCGTTCAGGTCATTTCTGCAGACGGGTAAGGAAGCCTTGGCTGCTTCTTCTTTGCTTATGAGGGTAAACAGGGGACTTCAATATCCAGCACTACCAGTCCTTAACCTTCAGAAGCTAAGCAGTCACTGAGGGGGATGGGGGAGAGATGCTAAGTACAGGGCAAAGAATGTAAAGAATTTTGCTTATCTGTGACAAGTTTCTAAGCATGTTTGATTATGGTAATAAGGATATGTCATTAACAAAGGATTTTGAAGGCATGTACACCATTGATAATCATCCGTGGCCAAAGTACAGCGAACATTTAAAACTTGATATGGGTTGCTCTTCAATGGGATGTGTTTGAAATACAGCAGCACTTTAGTATGAATGTGGAATTTCACTTGATGCACGAGGGTGGGGCTGTGGCAGCTAAGGAAGGGGCTGTATCTACCAAAGATAAAGTCCCCATCACAGGCAAGAAATGACTGTAAAACACACACAATTCCCAGTCCTTAAAACGCTCCCTAATTGCAAATCTGCTCATTGTTTGAACTTATCTCTGCCAGTGCTGTGCTGAATTAGTCCCTGAATGGGATCAAGGGAAGAGAAGAGGGAAGGAAGGATGGGGATGAGAAACCGAAGAAAGCAAGATAGCCAGAGAAAAGGGAAGGGTGGAGGGGGTTAAGCATAATCGCCCTATGGCTTCATGTGAAATTGTAAAAGCTCTTGAACATCCTTGCTGAACCAGCTGCAAGAACATTCTCCACCTCCCTGATGCATGAGAGGCTTCTGGTCTGGTGCTGTGGGGGGAAAAAGGACAGAAACAGTTCAGGGAGAATTTACCTCCTCTGGATGCTTTTTTGTGTGTGTCTTGCCTGGAAACTGTCCCAGTGAATGTCTCCCCCCTTACTAGCTTCTGCACTGGTCCTCCATGTTAGGTCCTTTTTATATCTCCTCTCCATCCAGTTCCTAACCTGTGGAATGGGAGATCCACCACCTCTGTGGTCACCCCCATTTTTTGGCCTGTTAAGCACTGTAGCAACTGTTCCCACCAACAAGCAATCCCTGGGAATTTACTCCTGCTCCACCTGGAGTATTTCTGGTTTTGCATCCTTATCTCCTAATGAGTTTATAATCTAGAGCAGAATAGTAGCTCTGCTGTTCTCCAGACTCCTTGTCAGATAATTGCACTATCAGACACATTCAGGTGACACACAAGCCACTTAGGGCCCCATGTGGGTTCTTGTGTGGGTGCTTTTTGGAGGAGGAATAGACCTGAACAGAAATTGTGAAGTGAAATGGAAGAAGAATGAGAACCACCCATGAATGGGACTCTTCAGGTATGTTCCAGGTATAGTATTTGGGTGCTGGCTGCCCAACCCTAAACGTGGTGGATATAACTCAGTGTTTCTTCTTCTAGCACTTTTTTGTTGAAGAAAACATTTTAATATCCACACACCTCTAATAAATTAAAGCTGTAACGAGGCTTCTTCTATTTGTATTGCACTTTTGTTGTCTCCTATGCGCATTTACCATTGATTTTTGCCAAACTCCCCTCTACTGTAACTACGCAGTTATAAACTGTTGTTATTGAGGGGGACTGAGGAGAAAAAGGATAGCCATAAAATCACCAATTGCAAACTAACGCTGCAGATCTACGTGGGCATTTGTCAGCAACACTCGGGGGTTATTGCATACAAGATTCCTAAATATTGACCAGTCACTGACTGTTTTCTCAGCCACATCAGACAAAAATGGTATTTATTTATGGGGTTTTTAATGGTAAGAAATTAATATTCTGAATCATTGATATTTTTACTGTGCAATTTGCTGCCATTGAATTACTTCTTTTCTCTCTCTGTTGCCTTCTATGAGACATGAGAGGGTCAGTCTGTGCGCCTGATGTTGTCTTTCAGGATGCATGGAAAACAAGTGAAATTCTCTGGAGCTCTCCTGAGTATGTTGGGACATCCCCCCAAGTCCAAAGGGGGGGAGTGGGCACTTGCTAATGGGAGCAGGAACTGAGGGAAACACAAGCACAGAGCTGAAGCTTTGCAAGCTCTAGAAACTCTAAAGCAAATGGCTTCGGTTGGCTTGAGCCTGTGCAACAGCCAGCTACAACTGAATGCTTTATTGCCGTCTGGAAGTGTTTATTTTCTGAACATAAATTCAGGGGACAGATTCAAGGCATGTCAAGAAATAAAGCATATCATCATGTGAGCTAAGCTGACAAGGACAATTTACTGTACCCTGCATTCGTTCTGGGCCAATCGGAAGAGAAGAGGCTATTAACATCCTGAAATTCCCGCTGTTCGGCTCTCCCTGTCCCTTCACTGAACTCGGGAATGGCATGTATTAACCCTTGAGGGCCTCCAGTGCACGGCGCACATCCAAAGAAGGGACACTTGTTCAGGCCCGATAGACATGCAGCATGTCCAGCTCTTATTGACAGCAGCGGCAAACTGCTTTAAAAGCCATGACACTGCCTGTGCTGTCTGGAGGCCCATCGCAGGGTTAACATCTTTCCTAGAGGCAGTTTCTGTGCTGTAGATGAGCATTGACTTACCCTGTTTAAATACGAGAGTTCACTGGTCAGCTTGACCTTGAATTCTCTTGCAAAGACAGGAACAAGTTGACATACTGTTTGTGTTTCCAGTGGCTGCAAAGTTCAGGGAATACAATGCAACTGCAGCACACACGCCGTGAGCATCACTTAGAGAAGGGAAAGTTCGTTTCCTACTTTTTAAATCCTGCCAGCACAAAAAGTAACAGAACCAGAAGAGAGTCGGGAGGTAAAGCACAAAGGGCACAACAGCAGATATTGCAGAGGAAAGGTGCCATTCATAGCCAGGAACGTGTTATAATAAGATCCACAAGCAAAAGTCCACAGAGGACTGTTTGCATAGCAGCATTACAATATCTACATGTGTAAATAGAGGGAACAGACCTTAAATCCACGCTGCAGCAGTGACTGTTTGGTCTTTTACTTGCAGCCACACTGCTTGAAGTATTCTCTTTACTCCATGAATGCCCTTGTATAGGACAGCGCTATCAGCCCTGTTCAAGTATTACGTATTATTCCAGCTCTGAATGTGAGTATTCTGTATACAGCACTGCAGAAGGGCAGTGCAGTTAACTGGTCTTCAGCTCCTTCTTTTCATCCTGTTCCTTCTCTACATGGCAAAGGGTACAGTTTCAGCGCAGCAGCTCATCTCTGCCTCTTGTTCACAGTGAAAAGCACAGCTTTGCCCTCCCTCCAACCCCTGCATGAGAAAATGTAAGCTGATGGAGCACATGGGGAAAGGGAAGCCTGAGAAGAAAACTCCTTATCATCTTTACTAGGTTTTCTTTTAAATCATGGCTGGCTCACATGTATCCTGGTGAGGCTGAAGGCACAGCACATCCAGGCAGCCTCAAACCTATAGAAGCCAGAGCAGAAGCAGCAGCAGATGCTGGAGCCTGGGTCACTGTCAGACCTGCATACAGCTTCTCTATTTGTTTATCACTCTGCCTGAGAACACATGGAGTAAATCCACACATATTAAAAACACACACACTCCCCCCGCTGTTCGGTCCCTTTTTTCTTCTGGGCCTTAGTCATTCCTCTGTGTTTTGGCACGGAGTCATGCAGCAAGCTCTGTCTAGTATACTGGCATAATGTTCACAGCTGTAATCAAAACATTTTTCCTCCTATCTTCTCCCAAATCACTTGGGGTCTCCTTCTCCCACTGAGGAGCCTGTCTCATTCATTCCCTGGCTACTACACATAGTTAAAGTATTGCAACATTCAGTCCTAGACCAGAATAATATAAGAGCCACAAAGAGTCATTTGTCGAGCATGGCATATTTTATGCTCTTGTGTAAGTTTTCCTAAGGGACTTCTGAATGTCCTACTGGGTGACTGTAAAGACACCAAGGATTCAAAGTCATGGGTAGCATCTTTATTACAAGCCCTAAGACACTCAACACAAAGACAAGGCTGAGTGAGTTTAACTTTTCTGCTATTAAAATACTACATTGTCTCACCAAAGTCCTTCCAAAGAGCCCTTTAAGAACAAAGCAGTTTTGAGGCTGAAGGGATCCTGGTACTAATTGGTCTTAATCTTCTATTACTATAGAAATGTTTCTGTGCTTTAAAAAGGCACTATTTCTTATTCTGAGATTACCCTAATCTGAAATTAGCCTTCTGAGCAAAGGTTGGGAGTGCAGGAGTGCCATTCTGATTGGTTCAGTTAAAGGAAATAACACAAAATCACACAGGCTATTGCAGAAGTCTTTGTCAACAACTTCCTGAATATTGAGAGGCTGCTATGCAGTCTGCCTATACAGCCAGATAGCATTGTTATTAGAAACACATTAGTCTGAGACATTTTATATATATATATATATATGGCTAATAGATGCATTCATCTCATAGCTTTCACAGTAAAGGTCTTGGACTAGTGCTTCTGATTCCTTATTAATATTTGTTTCCTTGTTCTGTTTTTTGGTGTGTTTACAGCTTAGCCATGCATTTGTTGTGTGCTTTCCAAAATGCTTGCATATAACAAAGCTCTGATAACTGCAAAGCTGTCGTACTATTACTCACCAAGGTCCTTATAAATGATGCAAACTTAAGTACGACGTACCAGTAAATACTTTGGAGTTAGGGAACTAGCAGGTATGTGGGGAAGGCGCTTTGTGCTAGCAGTTGATACACTGGAGATAATGCATTTGTGTAAAAATCCTCTTTTTAAACTGATTTTCCTTTCTTTCCTTCTGGTTTTTTTTTTGTGTCCTTGTGCTTGAACATTTGACCCTGCGGGAGTAGGATGGAAAGATTGTTTAAACACCAGAGAACTGTTTATTTCAGTTTTCTCCCTCTTTTTCTCCCCCTACTTTTCAGTTCCCTTTACAGGTAAATCACTCGCGATATGGGAGAGCCTCAGAAAGTTCAGAGGTTTGGGGCAGGAAACGCCTCCCCTCCCCCTGAAGTTTGGATTCTGAGCTAAATTTATCTGAATGCTGTCATTTCCCTGCTTTTCCTTCTCTACCTCCTTCACCGCATTCCTCTTTCTCCCTCCCCATTCCCAGACACCCAGATCTTATCCTTTCCTTGACCTGCAGCTCCCCCTCCCTAGCCTTCCACAGCTCTAAAATGTCTGGAGGCCACGGCTGAAGGTGATAATTTCTCCTGTTGTTTCTTTTATTCCTGGGCTGCACCATAGCAAGAAATGCTCTCTAATCCTTTGCCTGCAGATTGTGTCCTCAAACAGATGTTAAAAGCTGATTCAGTGGCCCCTAAGATGGAAAGGCAGCAGTGATGCCCAGAAGGGGCTTGCTCATGGCTTGCTGGGTGTGAGCACGCACTGGTAACGCAGCAAAAAACCCACATAGGTACAAACCCCTGCAATTTGTTTTGGGTAAAAGGATTCTGAAATAGGTGTGGAAGTTGGGCCAAATTTCCAGCCTGCTCCTGCTTTCCCTGATGTATTTTGCTCATGTGCACCACTTATCACTATCTCGAACAGGTCTGTCCTGGTATGGACTACACAGAGTTCAAGAAGATCCCGCTCTTCTTTAATTTCCTTTATTCCTTAAATATTATAGCCTTGCACTGTGGCTATTCTCGTTTTCCACAGAAGTGGCAGGCAGCCAAAGACTGGAGTCATTATTTGCAAACTCTAAAAATAGAGTCAAGATTCCTAGGAAGAAAACAGATATGTCTCGTTACAAAATCATGAACAAGGATTGGCACCAACAGAATGGTTTATTCCTTTTTGATATTGCTCATTGTAAATCGCACTCTATCTTTTTGGGGAGATACATTAGATAGCAACTGTACAGAAACGTTTCCTTTAGTTGAAAGTGCAGTTTATTTGTTGTAAAGACTTGATTCTGCAAAGGAAGCAATAAGAGATGAGGTAGCTCCTTGGAGCTTTGTGTATTGTTGGGGTGGATAGTTTGTTTAACAAAGTATTAGTGGTCTTCTGCAGGTCACTGCTGATAAAATGTTCAGTGGGTCTCTTTGCCCAGCAAAAAGATGCTCCAATAGTTGCACTTCTGTTTAATATTGCTTGATATCATAAAACATGAACATTATCCTCCCCACTCCAACTAATCTTCATAACACTGTCTCCCTCCTCATGGACTCTGGGGGGCAGCAACAAAGGGGAAAAATAGAGAGGGAGGGGGGAAGCCTAGGAAAAGAGAGGGAGAGACTTTCACAAAGAGTTAAAAGGGCCTGATGAAATCCTTACAATGTGCACCATATGGCTTGACATTTACCAGATTAGTTAAACATTTCTACTGGGGATAAATATTCCTGCACATCGATGTAAAGAAATTGCATGAGACAAGGGCACATACAGCATATTTATGCCATGGAGTAATCTCGGGTTTTTTTTTTTCCTTTTCCTTTTTTCCCTCCCCTCCCCTTTGCCTGCAGAATTCAGGTTAGTGAACACGTAAGATCCAAGAGAACTAAACCCATATGAATCCCCACTCCTGAGCTGCTTGCCCATGTGGCTGCAAATGCAAGCCCCCTCCCAACATCACCCCAAACACACTCAAAACTCTCACCCAAAAGAGTTTCGAATGAGCAATCTTGCTATAAAATCACCCAACAACTCTATGGAGAGGCTAAAACATTAAAGTTTGTCACAATCTATTTCAGGATTCGGGCTGCCTGTGGAGAGATGACTGTGATGGCTGCCAAACTGAATCATGGCAGGTTGATGCACAGAAGGTGACTGCTGGTGCTCGTGTCTGGTGTAGACTACTCTGCTCCTTGGTGAACGGCCCTAAAGCCATAGATTTCATTTGATCTTTGCAAAGGCTAACATTTGTCTGTTGTCATTTTAGTAAGATTGATGACAGGCTGGGGTAGGCGAGGAGGAGAAGGAGTGCAATGGGAGGAAGGCTGGTCCCCACAACCCCTATGGCTATGGCCAAGCCTGCCTGGAGTCACTGGCCCAGACCCTCTGGTGGGCTGCAACAGTGGCGAGGAGTCACTCCTTCACCACTCCAGCAGTAATTGTGCTGGTTTCTTTACAGCAGATTGCAGGAACTTGGAGACATAAAGGCACCATTCTGCACCTTATATATCTTAATAGATTATCCCCATCACAAGCAACACAGAGCAAAATGTTATGACAACCATAAGAATGTAGTTTACTGTGGCTTAATGTGGCTGGGCAGTGCAGGGTAAAGCTATCAAAAAATGCTTGTGTTTTTTGTATATTTCTAAGAGAATCTAAGTGATGTGGACATGCAGCTATTTTTACACGAAAGTCTGACTTTTGGCAAACTCTTTCCAGGCTATAGCAGAATATGCTTACTCTTTGTATTAGTAGTAGTATCACATTGCCAAACTGAAAATCATATGCTTTCCCACTTGGAATATTTCTTGCAAGCTAATGTCTGAGTTGATGTCATAGGGCAATCTTCTACAAAGGACACATATCCCATACGGGGCAGCCAGTTGCTGGCAGCAGCATGCAATACACCCCCGAAAAAATAGCTTTCGTATTTGGGCAGGATGAAGTCCATGTATCCTTTTCCATGAATGAATGAGTGAATGAATGACTATCAGGGCTGAAATTTGATCTTACTGTAAAATCCCAGAGATTCAGGTTCCACAAGGCGCATGTGTGCACACAAGAGGGATCTTGTCGCTTCTCGGTAAGCATTGCAGTGCACTAGAGAATGAAAGTGTAAGGGATAGGGTTACTGCCCTCATGGTTTGTGAAGCAAGAAATGTACCTGCACATCTTAATCATCAGATTGGAAAACACTGAGGTAAGGGCTGAGAGAAGCCCTAGACCCTCTCTGGGAGCTGGAGGGGAGACGGGTGCAGGAGCTGGTAACTTTAACAAGCTGGAATTCAAAATATGCCCGACCTAAAGCCCCAGGCTGGGACGTGTACAGGCTTGGTGGAAGGCTCAGCTCCAGCCCCTGCTGTTGAGATTTACAGTGCTGAGATTGATTCCGTGTGGATTTTAACCACACAGTGTCCCATCAGGACAAAAAGACCTAGTGTGAGGATGGGGTTTCAGCTGCAGCCAAGGAAAAATGCAGTGCAGGGTATGAAAACAAGCTATATGCTGCTTATTGTTGGAGGTCAGAGATGAGCAAATGGGAGGGCTGGCTTAGGCCCCACATGAACTTTGCACTTGTGTGATCGCGGGTGGCTGAATTGATTAAGAGTGAGTCAGAGAGATAAATACACATACGGATTAAAATAAGAACAGATAATGAAGTCGCAGTATATTTCCTCCTAGTGATGAAAGGCAAAGAATGAGTTATAGATCTTTCCTCACGATAAGAACAGATAATTCTTTCAAAAATCATTTATCTATGAGATACTGAGATATTGTTTAGGTCTGCATTAGTATTAATCTAGCTCTTTGTGTCTCTATTCCAGTCCTTCAACAGGTGAAAATATGTTGGTAGGGACCCTAAAGGTTTCATGTGCATGTGGATGCATTTCATCCTGTGGATGAGGTATTAGTTTTTATTGTAGGCAGTTGAGAAGAAAAGGGGCATGTTTATCCAAGTATCTCAGGTAAATGTGACATGTCTATTTATGCATTACCAGAGTTTAAATCTTCATTTGCTCAGGTCCTTAATGTATGAGGAGCAGTTGCTGTAAGTGTTACAAGATCTGTTTACTGCTATGGGATATAATTAACTTTAAAGAAAATGAAAAGAAAGAAAGCAAAAGCTGATGCCTGTATGAAGAAAACAACCCTATCTGACAACTTTGATGTAAGAAGAGCCTTCTCCCTTTGACTGCTCCGGAGATGCTGTCTCATCAGGTGGGTGTGCTCAGCCCTTTCATCCCTGCAGGCAGGGCTAGATAACATTTACATGTCTCAGAGATATGACATGTGTACAGTACATGCGTGTGAGGGTGGGTAGCCCAGGCTTGAAGAGTATGCAGGATAAAGCAGTGTGGCTTTGTCAGCTGGGGAAGATTAAAGTACTTGATTTTCATAGGATCACAGGATGCTTTGGGTTGGAAGGAACCTTGCAGCTCATTCAGCTCCAGCCCCCTGCCACAGGCAGGGACACATTCCACTAGAGCAGGTGGCTCCAAGCCCCATCCAACCTGGCCTTGGAAACTGCCAGGAATGGGGCAGCCACAGCCTCTCTGGGCACCCTGTGCCAGAGCCTCAGCACCCTCACAGGGAAGAACTTACTATTGTCTAATCTCAGTCTCCCTTCTTTCATCTTAAAGCCATTTCCTCTTGGCCTATTTTACATCTAGAGAAATGCATTTCACATGATTAGAAACACAATAATAGTTGTTATTATTATTGTTTCTTTATATTTAACTGTTGTTACGCTATTCAGTACAGGTCCCTTCTTCCCTCACCCCACTTTCCCTGAAGGGCAGTGCACTGCTGTGAGGTGAGGGACCCATCTGGAATCATCCATGTCTGGTGAGAATCAGCTCCCATCTCTCCTCAACACCTCCATCTCTCCACAAAGCCACCTTCATTTGAGGAGATGGCAGCACCATTAGGCACAGGCATGGGACTGAGAGGAAGGCGAAGGCAAGCTGGGGATGGAGCCTGGGATGTGTTGTGGGCTGTGGGAGCAATGAGCAGAGCGGATGATGGTGTGGGTTGAGCACCATGGCCATGAGGAATGGCTGTTTGCCTGCAAAGCTGCCTGCGGGTCAAGGGGACTCACATTTCTGCTAAACAGTCCAGTATATCTTCACCTTGTGTAATCTCAGCTTCAGCCTCTGCTGTCATGCTCCCCACCTGTAAAACCTCTGCTTTTGAATCTTAAGAGAAATCTTTACAATGGTCAGTAAATCCTAATGCTGTGCTTGTTCTGTTTCATGAGATTTCCAGTAACACTCGGCCATGGAGATTTGTCACTTGTCCGATCTAACAGCTCTAAGGACACAGCAGACTTAGGCTGAGGAGGGAAGAAGTCAGCTGGCTCCATCTTGCTTAAATGAGCTTCAGGTTCAGTACATTAATGTGCTAATAAGGAAGTCTTGTGTTCCCACACTGTTCTTAAAGGCATTCTCACACAGCTGACCTGACCTCTTTAATCCTGGCTTTCCTGAAGGAAAAGCTGATCCATCAGGCCTCCTGTACCTAAAATGGGATGAAAGGAAGAGATGGACCTATTTCTATGCTGGTGTTTCTCAGGTACCTCAACCAGTCTTGTTCTTTTTCTATTCATCTCTCATTTCCCTGGGAAGGAGGAAAAAAAAACACCTCCTGGATGTGAGGGCTCAAATCACTGAAGACGAGAAACAGCAAAAGGAAATAAAGAGGTCACACGCCTAAGTTAACTTATGATTAAAAAGAAATTAGTGGGGCTATTTTTAATTCGTTTAAATATATTACTTTCTATTAAAAAGGTCTTTGTATTTCACAAAGTATGAGATGAAGTGTGTCACCAGAGGAAGATTTTTCAGTTTTAGTCTCTTTTCTCTTAGACAGAAGTCAAAGAAACTCCACTGAAGTCACAAATGTGAACCCAGTGGAAATGGCAGCAGAGTGGGACTTCTCTATAACACAGTGTGGTTACCTTCCAGTAGGGACAGTTTGCAAGAATTCAGGGAAGAAGAGTGGAAGCTGTGTACAACAGGTACACTGTGGTCTGTGGTACCACATAGCCCCCAGAGTACTCAACCTCAGCCTTGAGATGCAAAATGCTGCATCCCTGCTCTCAGAACCAGCTCAAGGTATTTGAACCCCAGCCTAAGGAGCTGGTCTGGTGGGAGCCCTCTTGGAGGCTTGAAATGCATCTAATACATGAGTTGTTCTGCCAGGGTTTACGTCTATCTCAGTTAAATCTGCCAGGCTACAGCTGACAGAAGTTAGAAAGGATAGTTGTAAATGAAGTTTTGTAATGTCCTAAGTCTATGAGGGAGCTTTTTAGGTCAGTTCACAAGCTAAACAGTGATCCAACTGTTTTGAGACTTTCCATGAGATTCCTTGGTTTTCCATTTCCCTCCCTGTATTTTCAGTTCTGGAATGTCTCTTTTGTTAAATGGAGTGCTTTAAGAGTAAACACAGTGATTGCAGTCTCTGGAAACCTGTGAGGCTGCGAGGGAAATCCACCATAGTGCTTCAAATAAATAAATAAGTCAAAGGTTTGCTTAGGAATTTGTCACAAACCTCCAAAACAATGCAATCGCCCTCAGTTTCTTGTTTCATTCCCAGCTGGAGAAGTCAGGCCAGAATCACTGAACATTTCACCAAGTCTTGCTAACCTCCTGAGGTGAGTTGTGAGATGTTGTTCTTGACATCACATGAGCTGGGCCACAAGGCAGGACTAATGTGATATTTGCTGTCGAAGCATGTTTCCTAGGAAACATGGTACTCAAAGCGCTCAGCCCTCCCTGCCACCCTTCCCGTATCCTCCAGTTTCACCCTTTCCCACAGGATCTGCAGAGGGCAGGGATGTCTCTTCTGACCCCCAAACACCCTCAGTGCAGACCTCCCGCTGCATTGTGATGCTTCCCAGCAGCTCTATGCACCCAGCTGAGGGCTGAGTGGCTGTGGAGGTTCTGATTCACTCATCTCATTGCCCTTTTTACTGTTACTTACCCATTTTCCTGCTTTTTCGTTCTTTCTCCGGCAGTCTACAATGGGAGCCATAGAGAAACTAGGCTATATCCTTCAAGACTGACGGTGGAGAGAAGGAAGTTTGAGCCTTCCCAGCAATCTTAACCTTCCCTATTGAAGGTGAAGTGGTGGAAAAAATGATAGGAAAATCAGCAAATTACTTAAAACTTCACTTGCCACGAGGCTCCTCATCTTTTTGACTGCAGTTGTGATACAGTAGCTGTTACAGTACAGGGATTTTTAAGATCATTGGGGCTCCCCAGTTCATTCTCACAACTTCATCTAGTGGCTGTAGATGCTGTCCTTGACATCAGACTCACATAAATGATTCCTGTCACTCAGGCCAAACTTTTCAGCAGGATAGCTCCCATTGAGGATGAAATGAATGGAGCCGGTTCACACATGTTAACCAAATGCAAATCCTTAGATGGAAACTCATGATCAGCTTTTTCCAACGCTATTTTCAGAACTTCCACAAAAGACTGTGCTGTGATTATATGTATTCATGATATGTATATCATGTATTCAGCTCAAACAATATTTCAATGATGCATTTAGAATTCCTCCTAAAAAAGGACCATGCTTCTGTAAACTGCATCATATTTGTAAAAGAGGAAAAAGAAACCTAGCTTGCTTTTCCTTTCTTTCTCTCTTTCTTTTTAATATATCGTTTCATAAGGCTGTAAGAATTGTTGTTAATGCCACATTACACACAGACATGCTCCTACATAATCATATGCATTTGCATGTACGCCATACATAAACAACCCTATGGAATCCCAACTCTTCACTGTTAAATTTGTCTACTCATTTTTCAAAGCAAAGAAGCCCCTGGTGTCAAGCAGTTGATGTTTTTTACTTCCACTGGACTGTAGAGCAAATAGAGCCAACAAAATGAAGCACTCGGGTGGTTGTAGGCTGTGTTGTGTTCTGCTTTTCTTCTTCTTACCTTGCCATTTATAACTACCTGTTTTCCCACTGTCTCCTCCACTGATGAGACAGCATTTTTTTGACTCTGTCATTGATTGTCCTTAATGTTGCCAATATTGATTTCCCCAAACCCTTGAAGGCCGAGTGTATCACCTCCGTGATGCTCCCTGACTTGGAAAACAGGAGAGCTAAGGTTGCTACTGCCAGACATTGGTTACCCCGTACAGTATGCAAGAAGACAAGCAGCCTTAAGTCCCTGGGCTGTTTCATTTATCTCTATAATGTCATTCTCCTCACCCTATCACATGTTTGTATAGTGAAGCTGTTCAGCCAGCATGGCCTGCGGGCCTTGTGTGAGTAATGAAAGTGCAGAGGGTGGAAAAGAAATTCCATTCTTGGTTGATTAGCTCTATCTTCAGGTTTTGGTGGCACCCAAAAGGTTGGGATGGCTTTTCGGTGCGCTTTCAGATTCAGAAGAGAAGCATCTGCTGGGCCTTGCAAAGCCAGCAGAACTTCACTGGTGTAAATCTGGGCAGAATTTGGGTCTCTGTGGCCAGAGAATGCAAATCAGTAATACCTTTCTCTTTTTGTGCAAGCCCAGGAGAAGTTTATTCAGAGCTTCAAAGAATGGGACAGATGACGCCAATCTGCTCCAGAGAAACAGCACCAGCTTAGCTGAGAATCTCTATACAAGTCTCAGGCCTGTACCAGTCTCATAGATCATCACTTTCTATTGTTGAGTCATGTTTTTCTTGCGCAGAAGCTGTGGCAGCTTTGCAAATCAGATTCTACCATCACAAAACCACATTGCTCACTGAAGGCAGAACTCTCCTAAATTATATTAGAATAGCCAATATGCAAGACCCTGGTGGGTCACCCAGACCATTCATTCATTTTCAAAGCACTTCAGTAATGTCAATCCTCGCAGCACCATGTATATATCAAAGGATATTGTTATGCCCTGTTGCCAGCTGAGAAAAGGAGGAAAGGAGATTACAAGACCACAACTTGAGTTATTGTTGGAGGCAGGATGGGAACTTGGGATTTCCTGGACAGATTACCAGCCTCCACTTCTCCCTCAGTTGGTATAATTAGCAGTGTCCTGGATCTCTCTTACTCCCATGCAAGAATACACTTGAATACATATTCCTTGAAATTGTCTGTTTTGGGGTCACTTCTGTCGTGCACTTCTGGCTGTTAATGATCTGTTGCCTGCAGTGAAATGCTCACTAGTACACTGTAAATCACAAACAGATGTAAAGGTGTCTGTTCATGACTACTGATTCAATCCCCCTGGATTCCTGAAATCAGCTACCTGCAAAACTTTGGGAGACATGTCTTGAGAAAACCAGCCCTTTGTGGCTCTTTAAGTTTTTGTTCTTGGCTGCTAGCCATGTGGATGGATGTCTTACATCCTTGAGATGAACTTAGTGCAGTCCTCATTGACCTAGCAAGCTATTTTTTTCCCCTGACGACAAGCTGGGATCACATCTTGTAACGACTGCTGCAAGATTGTCTTGTTAGGAAAAGGGCTAAGGTGGGATCGCCTTTAATGACAATGAAAGCACCTCATCAAATCCTGTTCTTTAGTTTCCCAGCCATAGCTCCAGAATTTGAGCCGATGCAGACTTAGTAAATCAGTCAGTCAAAAATTACATCAGTAGAAGTATAATGTTCATGGCAGTCCAAAAATCTGAACATGTAGGTGATTTGGAGGGCATTTTGTTAACTCTTTAATTGGTCGTTTGAGTGCTGGAGGCAATAGCTAATTGCCTGTAGGTCAGAGTAGTCCTAGAGCTTAGGTAAATGTATATTGTCATATGTCACATTTTCATATGGCTCCTTTGCACAGGTTGGTAAAAATGATTGCTGTATAATTAAAAGTAAGACAAGGTGGGGAAAGTGATTCAATTAAACCCCTGCAGCCATTGCACAAATTATCTGAAGTACCAAAAACTAATGAATAGTTAAAACTGGTTTTATCTTTTTTGTCTTCATCCTTCACTCCTGAGGGTATTAAAATGGCTGGAGTCTCTGTCCACAAGTTCTCAGAGGTAAGTTTTTGGGTGGGCAGCACAAATATGAGTCAGCGCAGAGGAATCCAGGCCTTTTAAAATACCAGCACACAGAAACTGTGTTGCCTAGTTGTTTTGAATTGAAAATAACCAGACCTTAAGCACAAGAGACCTTTTGGTTTCTCCACCAGCCCAGAATTATTTTGGAAACATCTGCAATATTTCACTCTGCATGCAGCAGGTATTATATACCAGGGAGGGTGATGACAGTCAAAATAAATGAGATATGTTGTAACCAAAACATCCCCAGTTTTACATCATACATTTCACAACCCTCACAAGCATCCTGTGCTTTGACTAGAAGGCTAAAAGGCATGTGGTAGTTTTACAAATGTCTATTAGTATTAACAAATATGTTCCATTATTAGACAGCATGCCACTGCCCCAACCTCCTGGTGCAAGAGGTGAGTTAATATGGCTTATAAAATATAAGAGCACTGCAGGCACAGGCTATGGAAATAAGAGCCCTGGCTAAGCAGGAGGTCTCATTACGTTTCGTGGGACAACTTACTAGAGGCCTGAACATGAGTATAAAAGCTGCCTCCCAGCTAAGGCTTTTTATGGTTCCTGTCCTTTCCCAAAGCAATACAGCTTTAGGAGGTTTAGAACAACAAGGTCTGCACCTCTGGATACCGGCAGCGTGCTAATTCTGGCTGGGTTTAAGCAGAGAGGTGAAGGAGAGAATTAAGATACATCTGTTTGCACTATCCCTGTGCTTTCTAACAGGTTTTTTTTTTTTTGATGGTTGAAAATAGGGAGCACTTAGGAGTTGTGTTTTTCCACAGTTGGTTATTTCTGCATGGTTCTTTGCTGCTAGCTGTAAACCTCTGTTTCTGGGAAACAGAGTGTTTCTTGGCCAGGAGAGCCCAAAGAGGACCTGATACACTGGGACTGTACAAACAGCTCACCTTAGGAGGAAAGAAGAAAGGAGTCTTGCTAATTTTCATTAGAACAGATATTGCCTTGGAAGATATTCAAAATACACCTTCGCAGGGACTATTTCTAGCCAACCAGGTAGAGGTGTCTGCAGGCATTGCCCCTTGCAGGGTGATGTAGATGTATAGTATAGATAAAGAACACAATAGTGTCTTTATATTTCTACCTCTTTGATTGTTACTCTCTTTCTGCATTTGAAAGTAACAGTTATAAAACCTATTCTGACCCTTATTCAAAGTTTAATCAGAAACCTTAAATAGGAACTAATTTATTATCACAGGTAGCATATTCATGTAAGTACTAGCTTTATCAAGCCATGAAAATCCCTGCTGAGGACCAGGATGATTCAGGGAATAGCAGGTTATGAAAACATGATGATGTCAACTCACTAGATGAGTCCTTCATCAATGGGTAAAGCTTCTGTGGGTAGATAAAATAAACCTTCCCAAAGACTTCTGTGGATCAGAATCCCAAGAGATGTGGAGAACAAAGTAGAGAGAAAGGAGAAAACTGAAACACAGGCGGTGTTCCAAACAAGTGAAGGTCTCCACTTTCCCATGCTCACCAGTGGAAAGGCAAACAGCCCAACTTTGTCAGGAGTGTCCTAAAAAGTATAAATTATCCATGGGCAAACATCTCTCCTGGTGTTGCAGTCTCCCCACCATAATACTTTCTGCAGTCCTTTCGGGGTGTGTGTTCAGCCTGGATTGCTGGTAATCAGAGATGAATTTTCCACTGTTTCTTACCTGTGATTGAAGAAAAACACTGTTTGTGTGATTAAAGAGTGTTTAATATAGCCTTTTCTACATACCCTTGGCCCAAGACCACCCAAATGCTATGTAAAGTACTGCTTGTGACCAGTCTAGGTTTTCCTTCTGCTTCATGGCATGAGACAGTCCGTAGTTGCTTGATTTTATAAATGCAGATTGAGATTTTAGAAGACTACCAACACACACACACACACACACAGTGGTATAGGCTGCTACTGATTGCACCAAGAGAGCACTGAAATTCCTGTTCTGCGCACAGGAATCTGGAAATGACTCAAGAGTGCTTGGGATGCCTTTGTGGATTCTCTCTGTGCGTATATATAGAGAATTAAATTACTTTTATAGAGATGTATATAGCAATACCATACAAAACTAATACGAGACATAATAAGTTGTTAAAAGACATTCTGTGACAGATTCACAATTTTTCCTCTGTGTATAGAGAGCAATTCAAGGTCATGGCACCAAATACATCTCTTAGAAGTACCTCATTTTGCTGCCTATGGAAGGCTTGGACCAGGGCTCCATATTTACTATAAAAGTACATCTTTTAAGATATTTAAATCCAGTATTTTGATCTGTTAATGCAGACCTGGTCAAAGAAAAATACTCATCATTGCCACCAGCCAGGTCCATTCACATATCAGACCCTGCAAATAATGAGTACATACATCCTCTAATTGAGGATGCAGCCACTCCTGATCAAGGTGCCAGGAGCACAACCCCTGCCTGCAAGGCTTTGTGGAGAAGACCTACACAATGTGCCCATGATCAAAGCAGTGGATGGTAAAGGAATGTATTAGAGAAACTGCCTTGAAAACCTCTGGAATTACAAAGACAGTGAGAGAGCCTTTCCACAGACTTTCTGGAAATGCCCTGTGAGTCACTGGTAGGTTCCCCTGGGAATAAAAGGAGCCAGTAGGAAGATGGTAACAACCTATTAAATTCTATAGGACATGCTTTGGTGATGAGGGGTAGGCCCACGGCATTTCCATATGTTTTCACTAGCTAGCAGCAGAAGAGTATGCACATTGTACTTCCTTTGGAGCACACTTTACATGCAGTGAGAAGGATGTGAAGGCAGTTGCCTTCTCCCAGAGAGCCTGGAAGCACTGAATTTCCCTCTGGACTAGCACTCTGCTTGATATGCATCAGTGTTTTAATGGTATTCTGTTGTAAAAAGGGTTTTAAAGGTGGTTTTAGTACATGAGACAAACTTAAACCTCTTTACCGATGAGTCTGGGGGCCCATCATCCCTGTGTCATCTCAGGGAGGCACAGTCCTTGCTCACATTAACTCATGTGCAAGAACCAAACTGCTTGAGGCAACAGTTCCTGTAGCAGCCTGACAAAATACTGAGATACTCCTTTGGTAGTGAAGTTGCCCAAGATGCATCTGGAGAGTAAAGTCTGCCTTGCCATGAGCAGAGCAATTACATTGATGTTACAGGCTTTGCAAGGGATATTCTTCTTTGGGTGTTCCCACCTTCTCCTGGCTTATACATAAGAAGACACCAAGGCTGAAAAGACCCTCTTGGGTACCCAGAAAGGGGCAAAGTTAGTAATGATCAACATGCAAAGACAGGTTAGGCATGAGTGATGGAATTGCTCCATACAACTTCATGACTTTTTTTCCTTCCTGGTGTTTTTTGGTATTTATATCTTAGTAAAGAAACTGCAGTTCATAAGATAGCAAATAAATACCCTGCAATGTTGGAGTGGTTTTGGTGGCTCACAATCAGCCTTGGTAATCCAAAGGATAGAGGCTAGTATATGTCATGGGTGGAGTCAGGAATAACGTGCATCTTTGTGTCTGTTTGCATATGACAAATTTCTTCAGTCAGATGCAGGCCAGGCTGAATTTAGCCATCTTGGCCTAGATATTATCCATGTGGCTAAGATTGCCAGTCTATTGACCCTGGAAACTATTACACTTGCGTACTGCCAAATGCACAGTTGTATTGCTCCTTCAATTCATACTGTTGTATGTTAAATATACTTCTGAGTCTTAAACAAGTCTAGATGGAATGGTTTTTGTTTAAAATAAATTATTGGTGGGGAGGGGATTCTTTTAGGGCTCTTTCAGAAACTACCAATAATTTCATTGACTTCTAGCTTAGGTAGTTTTGACTTAAAGGAAAAGAAGGAAGCAAAGAGGCTTATGTGAGAATTCCAATGACTGGTCACTTGAAGTTAGAGTGGGAAATCTGCTTTAGTGAGGGCTAGAGTAGGAGCTACAGCAGGAGTCAGAAAATCCTAGGTTTTTCTACACATAGCCAGAGCTCAATGACTAACCTAAGTTTGTGAGCCATAGAATGAGCATAATATTTAGACCTTACATAGGTGCTGAAGATGTGTGATTATATGAAGATGAACAGTAGATCTATTGTATCTACAGTAACTGCTTGGAAATGCATATAGAGGAACTTTTCTATTCTTGAACAACCTGTCTTATGTCATCTGAACGTTGGGGTGGTCAGGGCTGCATATTGTGTGAGTCCCTCTTCAAAAGATGGAAAGGTATCCCTGAAAAGGAGCCATTTGGGGCCCATCTTCTTCTGGAAAACTGTTGGGGTCTGCATTCTTGAGAGGCATCCCAAGCTGGGGAGGAGACATTTGTTTTCAATTAGCCCTTGTCTAAGGAATAGACCTATTTCCATTAGGAAAACTACTGTAAATGACAAATTCTTTGCTGTTGTTCACAAAGCAGAGAGATTTTGTTAGGATCACCCATTCTGCAATAAGAGCTTCCGTACAATTTCCTGGAGAGATAGTCTTGTATCTCCACAGGGAAAGATTCATCTCTCTGTATGATCCTTCTTTTAGGTAGGATAAGGAAAGCAACTGCAAGGATTAAAGAGCAACAGTTCTTATGAAGGAAACAGGCTATCGGCCATCTCTGGAAACCAGAACTGCCTGTCAGGGAGAAGCTGTTCTCATCATGCAAACCACACATTTCAGTGTGCGCTTGCAGTGCAAAGGTTGAGCATAATATATACCTATATCTTAGTTAATAAAATCTGAACACTGGGCAGAAATATTATGTCCTTTCCTGTTTGTTTTGCAGAAGAGAACAGGGGTTTGTTGGCACCAAGAGAAATGGGTTTTTTTCTATGGCTTTCCCTGTCATTTTTCCTCTGTGGAAAGGGGCAGACATTCTGGCTGTAGTTGCATCTGTTTTCACTATTACCAAGAACAGACCTTCCATTTTCCAAGTGAACTTCAGGCCCAAGCTCAGTTTCCTTCTATAAATCCTGAATCTTTCTCACGTGATCGCCAATTCTCGTGATGAGCATAAGAAGGGAGCCAGGAAGGACAGCTCAATGTCCAATATAAAGTCTTCAGGCTCTTTCCTGAAATTCCCACAAATCTAGGGCAAGCTTTCTATTTATTGCAAGTTTATATTACAAAAGCAGGGGTAGTTTGGTCAGTGAGCAATGTGCTTGTGCTCTCAAATGGCTCTGGGTGACTGGGCTGTTACATGCTGCCTGATGCTGAAGCCTGAAAGACTGTTAAGAGTACACCTGGTAGTAGCTTGCAGACCATTGCTCTCTTGCATAGATTCAGCCTTGGGGCATAAGAATGGACAACCAGTGTGCATGTGGGAAAGTCTGTCTGAAACATCAGAAATGGTATCTGAAGCATAAGGTGTTTTTCACCCCATTTTTCTTCCTGTCTGGTTTCCTTCATTTCCCAGCATGACAGCATTTTTTAAGTCTCCTTTTCCCCTCCATCTGGTATTTGCCTTCTTCCTCTTTCCTTGCAACCCACAAATGTTTGCTTCTCTTTCAGCTGCTCTCTTGAGCCCTTGATGCTCTTTGATAAGTGGCTAATCTTGAAGGGGCAGGTCTGCTCTGCTGGCCATGCAGCAGGAAGTGGTGGTTTCCCTTCTGAGCGCTGTGATGAGGTCTCCTCCAGCAGCAAGACCGCATCTTCCTCTTAGACCCTTCCTGCTTCATCCCTGCATGGGAGAGAGTCCTGAGCAATGGGGCCAAAGAGGTCCCTTCTGAGCAGAGATGATTGGATTAAGTTAAAAGTGAAAGATGTGAGAGATGGGGTGGACTAGACAGGAGATAGATTATTGTTGTTTTGCTTGAATAACTTGAATTTTTAATAGCTTTGCTGTTTTTTTGTTTCTTCTGTTAGCTGAAGGTAAATACCTCCAATTTGAGCAACACTGCTTTATTACAATGGACATTTGGTATCGTTTATTTCTGGACTGAAACATTTAATGCATTCTTTCAGCCTAAATGTGAGTGTTCTTTCTAAAATCTTCTTTCTAGGAATAAACAACCCTATAACAGTCATTGCTGAGCTGTTTGCCGCAGACAAACACATAAGAGTTGCGAATGCAGCCAAAGACAGATATCAAAAGAAATAGTCTCGAAATGTTTGGCACCGTTTGCTCACCTTTGGAATAGACATCTTGTTCCTCCTCCTAAAGTGTTTCACGTTATTTTTTTAATAGGGCTGGGTGAGCTGGTATTTCTTTTGCTCAAGCTGTCTCTAAACTTGTATTTCCAACAGTGGCAGCAGATTATGAGACGATACTTATAGAAATGACATTATATCATTCTTTAAAATACCCATCCTGAGAGGCAAAATCTGCAGAAATTATAGGACTAAGAGGCCTCCTTTGAGAGGCAGAAACTGTTTTAACTCGTTATTTTTAGAGCTCTGCAAATCACATATTTTTCTCTTCACTGGCAATTCAAAAAAAAAATAAAATTGGAAATTGTCATAAGTTTTTCTTTTTTTTTTAAAAAAAAAGACTCCTTCACAACTTTTTTTTTTTTTTTCCCCATAAAATGGAAAGTTGAAATATGTCATTTGTGGGCAAATGAGATATTTCACTTAAATTTCAACCATCTATTTTAGATCCTTTTCTTAGGTGAACCATTAAACACAGAAAGGCCTATTGCAGGCTGCCTGACTGTGTGGAATGGGTATTGGCTCTTGGTCAGGACACAATTTCTGGAGCATGAACAGTGACACAAGGACACACACAACTAAATGTTTCTGTAGTCAGTTGATCCACCGTGAACTCGGGTAATCATGTGTGTGTGCCTACACTTTGCTCCCACCTCCACCAAGCACCACAAGCATCACTGTCCAAAATGAAACAAAGAGGTTTAATGATCCGGAGTATTTCAGAGGAGTAATGCTGAAACGTCCCTCTGTGATTGCCAGCATTATCCTCAGCACCTTAAATCAGCCTATTAAGTCAATTGCCAAAGATGAGAAGGTGTTAGTGCTGTGCCTACCTGTGTGGATCACTCACCTATGGGGCACTGATGCCAGGATGCTACCCTTCCTGGTGCTCTGTCCACCAGTGTATGGACAAGTAATGGGAATGGCTCTTTTCAATGGGGAGATGGTGCTGCAAACAGAGCAAACAGCTCTGCAAGTTTCTGGTATTAAGAAAGGTTGAGCACTGATTTCATTTTTATGGGAAGGATTTTGAAGAGCGCTCTAATTGGTAATAATCAGCCATTAAAAACTGATGTGGTAGGAAAAGGGTGGATAAAGAAAAGGGTAATGGCAGAGCAGTAATTCCATATGGATTAAGGAGAAACTGACATGCAATATAGCACAAAAGAAAATTTGTCAAGATTTGCTTTGGCTAAAGCTGGCTTTATGAACAGGAATACAGCTCACTAGAGACAGGTCCAGTGAAGGAAAACAGGCGCAGGAATTTCTTCTTTATAGCTGAGTGAAAGGGCTGCACCGTGTAAGGCAGATGCTCCCTTGTCTTGCCTTTTCATGCCATGCTGTGCCCTGCTGTACTATAGCTTCTTGTGTCACCCTATCTGGCAGTGTGTACCAGAGGGAGAAGGAAAGTCAGCAGAGGAACCCTTCATACTGCAAGGTGTTTCCTTGGAGCTATCAATGCCTGGCTGCTCTTTCCTGCCATCCTGACTCACTCTTGTTGATTTGTAAATGCTTTGATTTGTACCTGGGCCCAGCACCAGCTGAGCCTGCTCTGAACACTGCCCATGGCAGGGATTGGAACTGGATGATCTTAAGGTCTTTTCCAACCCAAACCGTCCTGTGATTCTATGAACACAGGTGGTATGTGCTGTAGAAGGAGCACTTTGTGTTGGTCCATGCCTCTGGGACTAATACGCTCCACAGCACTGTGGCCACTGTAGGTGTGACAGGCATAAGGAAGATGTAACAGAGCAGGTTGGGGTCTGGCTTTTCATTTTCCTCTTTGTTGGGAAGGATCTTGGAGGGAAAGGGGACTGGATTCAGCAGCAGATTTGGTACCTCTATGGCACTGGGGGTATCACCAGCAGCAAGGACAGGTCTGGGGCAATGGACAAAGAAGTTTACAACGTGAAGAGGAGGTACAGGAGATCTGGAGAATGTTAGATGATCAGTGGGGATTGCCATGATATTCTGCGAGAAGAAATGATGTATCTTGTGTGTTGTATGGACAACCAGTTTATTGGGTTGCCGTAGGGTCTCACACACGGATTGTGACTTGTGGAGCAGTGTTAGAGAGGCACCTTCACTCACCAGACATTCTACTCACAAGCAGATGTCCCAGAAGACACAATCCTGAGCCTTGTTGCCAGCTCAGGAAATGAAGGCTTCAATATTCTTGTCCATAAAGAATAGTAATGCTTCTATTTCCTTTTCCTTTCTTCTATCGATCTCCCCCCCCCCCCCTTTCTTTTGATGAGGAAAGAGAAAAGATCTGAGTAGGAGAAACTTGTTTTTCAGACATCTCACTTCCAAAACTTTTTCCTCGCAGTGGCTCAGCCTATAATTTAAGAGGCTCTGTTTAATTACATTTAAAAACTTCCTTCTTTTAATTACTTTTTTTTTTTAATATTAACACCTAAATATGCTACTATTTGGGGCACAAACAGACAGAGATTACAATTAACAGATTAATTACACTCTTTTTGTCAGTGTAACCTCATGGTACAGAAAGTATTACAAATCCATTTTAAAACATATTAAATGTTCGTATTAATGAGGATAATAGAGAACAAGTACCAGCAAACTAAATATTGTTAATGATTTTGAGCTATTAAATTCATTACCATTTCCTTTCATAATAAAGTGGTTACTTGCTAATTAGACCTTTTTTAACTCATCATTATTGAATTCATTACATTGTGTGCAGTTAACCCTTAAAGATCTGCCTGGGTATACAGATGCAATTAAAAAGTAATTTCAACAGCATATGAAGCCGTATGCTGTTTGCAATCCTGCTTGTATTTTTGACAGTAGCTCCATGTACTTTTCTTCTGGTACATTTTCTTGACACATCATGCCTAGCAGCTTCTTAGCTGTCACAGCAGCTTCAGCAACACGTACGATGGAAACATGCTGTATTCATTTCATTTAATAGCATTTAATGTTAAAACGAAACTCCAATCCACTTGTTTGGCCAGGGAAAAAAACACCCATCGGCACACTAAATGGTTGACGTCTTCTACTTCTGAATGGTTGATGGGCTACTCTTCTCTGAGTTAAAGCTGACGAGAGTTGGGATGATTTATCTTTTCCTCCTATGGAGACAAGATGTACTTATCTGGGTATCTGGTCTTTCTCTGCAGCCCTGGATGGAAATCCAATCCCTACTAGAGTTCACATCAGAATTCCTGTTGAGTGGAAGGTATCCCTGCCCACGGCGTGGGTTGGAACTGGATGAGCTTTAAGGTGTCTTCTAATGCAAGCCATCCTATGATTCTATGATTTCAAGGTACCCTTGTACTCATCTGCCAGCAGCTCTGAAAGTTTGCTTCCCTCTTGGTGAGGGGGTACAAAACACTGTGGCTGTACCTTGTCCCACATATCTGATTACTAGAGAGGGTTCCCTCGGTGGTTGAAACAAAGTGTGTCTTTGCTTCTTTTTCTCCCTCCACTTCTCACTCATTCAAAGAGAACAGAGCCCCCACCTCTTAACTTCTTTTTTTCTCCATGCACACTTTTTGTCTTCTCTCCCCAAACCCCTCACAAACACTCCCTCACATATACTTTCAATTTATAGGTATTTAAAGAGCACAAAGATACTTATTCTGCACATCACTGTGACCTAATGGATAGCAAATCATGCCTTGCCTGGTCGTGGCACAGTAATGTGGAAAGAAAGGGGTAATAATCTTTAATTGGACAATGCCATTTTTGGAACAACTCTGCAACAACCAGTGCTGGGATGACAGTGCCTGGCACATCAGCACCCAGGCACACACTGTTGTAAGCAACACCACCAAGGAGTAAATTTACTTGGGTAAGAAAGGCTTTGTGACACTTATTGCTACTGTACTTGATGGCTGGTTGCTGGGCTGATGAGTACGCTGCAAGTCCAATAGATAACAGCTTAGGTATGCAGGTACTGTACAGCTCTGGAGGAACGCTGCCGTGCCATCATTCAGATCAGGCTGTCTTCCTCCTTCCAATCCGAGGCTCTGTCTTTGCATAGGGAAATCTGAGGGTACAGCCCTGGGCCTGGCTCAGGCATGGCAGCCTCATCGCAGTATATAACAACAATAACACCACATATCTGTAACCTCTGTGTTATTTAAAACCAGGTCTCTTTCACCTGCAAATAGCTAGGGTATAAATGTGCCTCACCAATCACATTGGACTATTGTATTATACAGTCTATTGAATGTTTTTGGCAGGCATGGGCCCCTATGCTACTGTGTCCTTATTTTATTATTGTTTTGAGGGTAGAGCAGTGTGATTATCCATTCTTGCTTCAGGCACAGCAAGCCATCTGGAATGCTTATTAAACCCACAGGCAGATCGGAAGGATATAACTCTGATGATGTACATGTGCATGGGCTGTACTACATCATCAGAGCATTGCTCCTCTGATGATGTAGTACACATTAGTGGGCCTAGATAATGGATTAGAACTAGCAGAGTGAAAGTTAGAGTTTTTGAAGGATGGATGCGGTGAGGTTTTTTCTCTCCCTCTGGGTAACTGCTGGCACAAGATGTGGGAAAGAAAATTTAAAAGTAAGCCAAGGAGGCTTCAAAACTTGTAAGTGCTCAGCTTGTCAATGAGGAGGGACAAGTGGTGATCAAGAGGCTTAAGGAGACAGCTCTGAAACCCTGAATCATTGCAAAGAGGTCATATGTGCTCATCTACTCAAGTGAAAAGGGACATGGAATGTGGCCAGAAATAATGTCACTTCTCCAGTCCTTTGGTCGGTCATCACTAAGTGGATTTTTGGTAGGACTTTGCCTTTTTGTCATGCTTCAAAAAAACCCAACACCCTGTGTTATGACACATAGAACTCGTTCTTCAGCAGTTTCCAAATTTATGCTCATCACATATTTGCAAGTACTATTTAGAAATAAGCTTTTCAAATGAATGAGGGATCTGATCCACTTTAAAACTAGCCATGTGGCTCCTCTTCTGACTAAGTATGAAAAATGCCCAACATCAGTATAGAAGAAAAACAATCTGGGCACCACGTATGGGGTGTAGGTGAACAAAGAAATAACTATTTGCATGTCTTTGGGGTTCTATATATAATTTCTGTTTCTCTTTGTTCATAACCCTGTATGCAGCGGTTTTTGGAGGTAGCTGATATTTGTCTAATCATGGAAAGGTGTTTCGTGTCTAAACAAAACCTTTTCCTGGGGAAGCTGGAAAGGTTCGTAGAAGTTAGGTCACTCAGTCGGGAAGCTGAATGTGTGTTATGCAATTCAGATAACAAATTGCACACTTTAAATATCAAATTGTAAATATCAAGTACTCAAAAGAATATTGACATTTTTGAGCAATTCCGAAGAGTAACAGAACTTTCAAAGAGGAGCTGTACATAGTGAACATATGCTCTAAGAATCAGAGCTGTAAAGTAAGGCAAATGCCTGTTTTAACAATGGCAAATAGCAAGTACGTAAAGGTATGGGTCACATTTTATTAATGCTTAGTGTGTCTCAGGTTTAGCCACTTCTGTCAACATCCTAAATGTGGGCTGCGTGCATCTGCATGCCAGAGGGAAGTGTGCAGCCTGTGTGGGGAGATGCACATTCATCAAAGCAACGACTAACTGTTTTGGGTGCAGAACAGCAGTATTGCAGCAGCAGTTGCGTTATTGCTTTGCCACAATCTATAGGGTGACTGTGTGGCTTTCTAGTTTGATGGTGATCAGATTATCTTGGAGGCGTGAGGGCTAATAAACATTCCCAGTTGGAAGAATCACAGAATCATAGAATGGTTAGGTTTGGAAGAGTGGATTTCGTATTTACATGACTATAGTTCTCCTTTAGACAGATTTTGGGGTTTTATTGGTACACATAGTGAACCCCAGTTGTGATCATTATGTTTTCCTCTTTACCTGGGCTTAATGGCCACTAGGAAAGTTTGCTCTCTCTTTCTTAGCAAGTATCTGGAGCACTTTCTGTTTCGTTCCTATATGAAATAGAAAGAAACTTGGAAAATTCTTCATTCTCACTGCAAATCACACAGCTCCTTTCTGGACAATCCATGCTAGCACAGCTCCTAGGTGGCAATTTTGGCAGGAGGGATGTGGGGATGCAGTGAGGGTGTGCGTGCCTGTGTGCTTGCGTGTATGTTGATTCCCAGATTTGCACCCCTCTTCGTGAAGCATCCCATTTTGCTCTTTCTCAAGCCTTCCTCCTCTTCTTTCCCTTGGTGCCTTGCTGTGATTCCACTCACAGGCACAGCCTTCCTTCTCTCCCCCATGAATTGCCCTGTCTCCTGCAGTTCATTTTCTTGCAGCCTGTTGCTTTCCTCCAGCAAAGCCTGCTGTGTCCCCCGCTAACCCGCCCGTGCCAGTTTCCTTCTTTCCCTGCTACCACTTTGTCCCCGGCTCCAGCTCGCTGGGGAAGGAGATGACAAACTGTCACTTTCTCAAACACCCTCTCCTCCACTGACTACTCTTAAAGAGGCAGTGGGATAAATGAAATTCAGCATTCGAAAGGCTCAACTCCTCCAGAAAATATTCCACCCACAAGTTGGGAGCTTCAAAATCCATTCCTTGCAGTTAATGCTCCATCCTAAATGACATAGCTTTTCAGTGGTGACATGTGCATTGATCTGCATTACAAAAATAAGAGAAATAGCACTTCTTTTCAGCAGCAGATAATTACCAGCATACATCAGATTCCCTCCTGCTGATACCCACAGGGTGGAGGGGATGGGAGTGGGCATTAGGTGGAAGGGACGCGACCAGCTTGCACGTTCAGCCAGATAAATAATATTGATTGGGACTTGTGTGGAGTCCCAGCACCACCCCTCCTTGCTGGTTTGATTAGCCACAGGGGTACATTCACTGTAGTTACAGGATTTCACCCCAGTCATGTCTTCCACACAAAGGTGCTAGTTAGGCTACAAGCAGAAGCAAGCAGAGAGGTTCTTCAGCCCTTATCAGAAAAGATCAGAACCAGGTAACTGTGGCCATGGTGGAAGAGATGGATGAATTATGGAGCAGATGTGTAAGAAAACCTCTATGTGGGGGAGCAGGCACCCTGGCACACATGTAGTTTAGAGGCTTAGGAGCTGCGGGAGGTAATTAAGAAATGGCTAATTGGTGTTTTTTGTGGTCTGCATGATGACACTACGTGCACTGATGGGGCCAGGGTCTGCTGTAGGTGCTTTCACAGCTCCCCTCGCTGGGGTTTGGCTTTGGGTCCCCGATGAGCAGCTGATGCCCTGTACAGGCGAATTCAGCTTTGCAGGAACTTCTGAGCTGCTCTGCAGTGAACCCGCCTCAGGCAAGAGACACTCGAGCTCTCTGCAAGGGAAGAGGTGCCACTCACCAGGCACCGAACGCCTGCGCTGCCCTCCGGCAGGACAAGGGCCTTTGCTTGACTCACCTCTCTTTGGGGCAGATGCCTATAGAAAACATCACTGCTGTCGTTGATGGGTGAACCATCACTACACGAAACAGCTTCATTTTCACTGTGCTGGAAGAACGGCAGCTAGCAGGGAAAGAAAGGGGCTGCTGCTTCCTGCGTGGGGCTTTGCCATTTCTCACTTCATAGCCTGCTGTTCTTTAAAGGCAAATAAAGCCCATTGGCAGCAGGACTGGAAGTGCTCTCTGGGTCTAAGCACGATTTGGTGTGTTAGATCGACTGAAATTCCTCTTCATCAGTGAATGCAATCTGCTGTGAGAAAGTTTTACTGTCTCAGAGTCTTTATGAAAACATTCTTAGATAATTGAGACATTTCCAAACAATCAAGGTAACCAGATGTGTCTGTTATTTGTAATTACCTGAACATGAATTCTTTCTTCAAGAACAGTTCCATTTTTTTGTGCCTTTTGAATTACTCAAGATAATGGATAGGAAGATTAACTCCTCTGAAAAGTAATCGGTGGTTTGTACCTAGTCTGTCTCATTCAGATGCAAAATCTCCTCCTTCCAGAACTAGGTACTGGGGCTCAAACAATATGTTAAATGAACTCTCTGGTTCTGCTCTATGTGTGATCTACAGCCTCCAGTGTCCCTTCAGGTGACGCCGTGGGGTGAACTCTGAGGCTTGAAGTCTATGAACAGCCCATGAAGAAGATGCTAAAATGTTCTCTTCAAGCAGGGAAAATTGCTGAAGGCTCGAAAATGGTTTCACAAGCTGCTTCATTAAGTAGCACACTTTGAATAAGAGGGCTTTTGCACAAGCTGCATTTTCACCTAGAGCTTCTGCAACGTTTTCATCTTACAAAGTACCCAGCTTTCAGAGCAGTGCAGTGCATGAGGTGAAGGAATTCAAGCTATCCCTGACACATTCACAGTATAGGAAAAACATCTATACATCTCCCCTTTCTTCTAGTATGGAGTGGGACTTAGCCCACACCTCAAAACTTATTTTCAGTGCAGTAGCCATGACCTTTTGTGCAAAACGTGTCTGAAATCTTCCCCATTTCCATTTCATCAAACAGAGCTTGAATCAGAACTTGCCTTTCGTACCCAGTGCTGGGCTGTGTATTTGCCCCCCACACACACACTTTTCTGGTATACCTCCTTCTCAACTGCTTGCTCCCTGTAGGGTTTTCCTTCCATGTGTTTCCCCTGCACATTTGTCCACTCCTATGTACTGCAGATTTTTGCTGGCATTCAATTTTTCAACATATCGAGAAGTCCATATCCTGTTCCTAACCACAGCTTTTATCATCTTGAGTACATATTTTACTATGCATACTTTCCTCATCTCATACATGGCCACTGTAAATAGGAAGGTGAAGAGCATCCAAGTACCATGGTTCTTGTCTACTTTTCCTCTCCTGTTTACTCCACTTTTACTATATGAGTCAATGGCCTTATCTTTGTCCTCTCTCCTGACAACTTCCTCCCATTTTATTTTTCTACCTGTGCTTATTACTAATAGTGGTAACACCAGTGGTGATGATGCTACCTCCAATTGTTCCAAGAAAAGGGTTTAATTCTTGCACAGTACTCTATGAATACTCGGTGTCTGGTGAGCTCAGTATAGTTTTTTTCCTTGAAGCTCAGTCAAACCTTCCCTCTTTCTCTTGACAGTTTTGCCCTGGGCACTGCTATCTTTGCTGTCCAAAAGGAACATCCTTGAATCTGTTAGTCATGTTCATATCAGCTGATGGAACAAGTCCAGAGGAGGCCACGAGGATGATCAGGGGATTGGAGCACCTCCCCTATGAAGATAGGATGAGAAAGTTGTGTCTGTTCAGCATGGAGAAGAGAAGGCTGCATGGAGACCTCATAGCAGCCTTCCATTATCTGAAGGGGGCCTATAAGGATACTGGGGAGAGACTCTTCATTAGGAACTGCAGTGATAGGACAGGGGGTAATGGGTTCAAACTTAAACAGGGGAAGTTTAGATTGGATCTGAGGAAGAAATTCTTTACTGTAAG